>WEIV01005080.1:55116-90706 GCA_013390005.1 Calyptomena viridis
GTGAACTGCATCTTCAGTGACCAAAACACACCCTGTGGGGATACTGCCAAGTACTGAATGTCAAGACACAAAGGCAGGAAAAAAAGAACACAAAGAAGGGCAATTCTTGAGGCTAAAACATCAAGAGAAAGAACAAGATTAAGTCGAGAATCAGAGACAAAGGGACTGTGACAGCCTAAGATTCCCATTTTACTTTCATGCAGAGTGGGACTCGGAGCAAATACTTCACTGTGGGATACACGAGGAGGCAAATTCAACAGTGCTTGATTGTATTTAAACCAGCTCCAGGTGGGGACATATTTCTCACCTGTAACAGGCCAAAAGCATCTCAAAGTTTCTTAATTCTTAAAAAAAGATCAGACTGCAGAATGTTTCAAAGCAANAGGAGAACAGAATAGTATGGGAAATGCTAGAAATATTCCATGAATTTTTGCTTCAGAGTTTGGTAAGAGGAAAAGGTATGTGTCACAAATAAGAACATGTTTCTGATAGTCAGCTACAGATAAACAAAAAGGATTTTCTTCCTCCCAGCTTCACTCTATTAGTTATGGCTAAAGATCTGGCATGTACTGAGAAATCCGTCTTCTTTTTTGGTGCAAATATGCCTTAAGTATTTGAACAATATTACATTTCTCTGTTCTGTTCCAGTCTCAGCCAACATTTATCTGCGCCACACATATTTTAATCTTCTCTCATAAATCAATACCTCTAGCATAGCAACAGATTTTGCCGCCCTCCTTCCATCTTTGACAATTTTTTTCCAGTAAGCAATCACCCAGAAATAAGCACCATATCCCCTGGAGGGGTTACAGAGAAACAGAGAGGAGATCAGCTCCCTCCAGCACTCACGCAATGCTTGTCTGTGCACACTCAGACTTTCTGCTGCTGCTTCTGTGCTCCACAGGTCCCTCTTATGTGCATGTGATGCAGAGCAGTGTAGCCATACATCACTGTGTGCTGCAAGACCTACAACACCAATGAATTCAATGCCTTGTTTTCTTGGCTTACTAACAATTATCACTAAATCTTGTGGAAAACAGCATCAGAGATTAAAGCCTTTGTACAGGAGAATTTGGAAAGAAGCAGCAGAAGTGAGTTAACAGCATCACACCTTTGCTAAACAAAATGTGCTGTGCTTGGCAGTGTTACAGGAAAGCTTTCTTCCACAGTCTGTTAAACAGTAGTAAAGAGTTAAAGACGACTTGGTCTTGAAAGGGGCTGAGCACTGCTGGATAGCCCCTTGTCTTCTGCATACCAAGCAGAGCCAGTGCTCTGAAGGACACCAGGTCCAGCAACAGCGTCTCAAAAAACCTGTGCCCTAAGGCAGGGCTGATAAAGAGATTTTTCTTCCTCAGTTTTCACCCTGGCTTCACCTATGAGAGCATTCAACCAGCTGTCATTACGGAAATAAAGAGTTACTGCTGCTCTCATTCCTCTCTGCTACACAAACAGGCCATTTTCACTTACCTAGTCAGAGACCAACACTTGCTTTCCTCACCTTTCCGCACTCCCATCTCAATGCTCCCAATCTTCAGTTATCCTACCTCTTTGCTCTTGGTAAATCACCCTCTTTTTATTATTTCCTCATTGGACTTTCACTCATACCCTGCTGCCCTGTTACCAACCTGTCAAATTCTAAGGGCTTTTTCATTGTTTTTGTCTCTGTCTGGTTTTAGTAGCTGAATAATAAATAAATAAACCCCAAGAACAAGAAACACCACAGATCATTTCTTTTAAGGTATGGCTGCAGGCTGCAGCTGAATTGGCATAACTGAGGTTGTAATAATTCTGGAAGGGGGGAGGGTGAACAAAGACATGAGTACTGGGAAGTTAAAAAATCTTTTAAATCAGATATGCCAGTGACAGAAGAATAATTTAAAATGAAGTTTTTGTACAAAAGAGAGAAATTACAGAACCACAGAACTACCATGGAGTTTAACAACCACCTTCTGCAATCACTCCGTTTGCATTGTCCTTCTTTCCCCTCCTACACATCCCTTTTCTGTCTCATCAAGTCTGAAAGCTCTTCAGATCAGAAAATGAACCTCGGTATACGTACAGCACCTGGGGCCCTGATTCTCCTGTGATATTACATAATAACTTTGCACTTCAGAGCTTTTATTCCCTTTAAGCACTCTGTCATCACAGCGCATCTTCAGCAAGATCTTCACCCTTTATTGTTCTGGGCCAAAACTAAGCTGTCATCATCTTTTCTGCCATACCTCATCCCCCTACATCTCAAGCCTTAACAGCCTTTCTTCTCAATTTTTTGCTCTTACAAGTTTGTCCCCAAGCATCTTTCCCCTCAAAGCAAACTCTAATTCAATGAATCATCTTAAAATTGTGCTTTTTCTTTTATAATATACTAAAGCCTCTGACAAAGGGTTGTATATGTAAGTCACAGTGTAATTCTACACTTCTTCTCTGCTACTTTTAGCATTGCTCCTTAGTTTTGATTTCTTTTCCACGCTTCAACTCTTATTCCTTCTTTCTGCAAAGCTGAGACTACCTTACACCCTAGAACTCCATGGGTAATAAGTACAAAACAATTTTAAGGGGCATGGTTTAGGGGAAAAAGAACCCCACCACATACAGCCTGAAAAGTCTATCACCATTTACATGGATTAGCAACCTGTCTTTTTCACAAGCTCAGTCCAAATTCCCAGCCTGCCAGATAATAAATCAACTTTTTGCTTCAGTTGTACAGTCACTGGGAGATCTGCATAGTTTTAGGTCAAGCACTTATAACCATTTTATGATTTCAAAGTTTCTTACCTTGTCATTTAGTTACTGAACTGTGAGCTTTCATTGACTTTCTAACCATTGTGGCAAGAACTACAACTAGCTCTGCAAGATTTAATACCTCATTGAGCAGAGGAGCAAAATCAGACTTTAGTAGTTTTAAGTATATATTGGGGTGGAATCGTGACCCTATGGAAGCCAAGGGAAGTTCTGCCATTGGTTCACTGTGGGTGGCTTTCTTCCCTGTTTGCTGCCATTTGTTGTATTGGGGTGAATAAGTATTGCAAGCTCTCTATTTTACACCCTGGAAATAAGATGTCTCAGTGAATGCTTGGAAATAGTTTATTTTACCATTCTACTTCCTTTTTTTTTTTTTCCTATCCTGGTAAAATATTTTACATACAGTCAATTGCTGTACCTAAACAGCAATTCTTCCTGTGGATCTGCATGATCCTTCCTCTCCTGCTTGTCAGCTTAATTTCTTCTGCTGTGGCGTGGAGACTGTAATAGCAAATCTACCACTCAAATTCTTCTGTTTCTTAATTATCTCTGCCCTGTCAGCTATATCAGTGAAAACAAGTTGCCACGAGACAGTTCAGATACAAGTAAATATCAAGTTGTGATAATATAGAGTCCTATATTACTGTCATTATGGAAAAAGCTGTTTCAGGGAGGCTTAAAAAATTAAATAAGCCCAGCACTTCTAAATGGCCAAAACCCTAAAAATATCTAAATTATTCTTCAATATCTTAATCATTCTGTAGAATCATGATCTTGTATAATGGCCATTTTAAATGAAAGGTTTGCTGCTCTGCATAGTTGTCACTTCTAATTGTGAATTAAAGCATAATTTAGGGTGGCTCTATGCCAACAAAACTAGAAAAATTTAGACACTAACTCTGGTTGAAATAGGGGAGAAAAAGCAGTTAGATTTCTTTAAGTAATAGAAAATCACTCACCAAGTTGTACTTTAAAACAAAACACTAGAGCTTTAAGTTGACAAACTGACTTGAATTAAACCACATAAAAAAGTGCTTGCACTGTAAATCTTACAGGGCAAAAGTGATGGTAGGTTATCATTCTGTTTATTAGCATGCACTTTGGAGAGTTCAGGGCAAGTATGGATACGCATTCATTCCATTTTATGCTGCACATTACTGAAAACACATTCTCCATAAATAATTCATAAAGGCATTGTCTGAAATTTCAGATTCCAAAAATACAACACGGTTTTCAACTTTATGGTTGCTTGGTCTTCAAAACAGAAATAGACAATTGGATGGATAGACTTAGCAAACCTGATAAGAACCCATCAGTCAGAATTATGCTCCCGAGGTAAATGCAAACATCTCCCAGCTCCTGATCCCTGGAAGCAAGACCATGATGATAGACCCCGTGCCTGTGCAAGCAGTCCCTTGGTAGGGAACAAGGAGAAAAAGGGAAAGGGCAGAAGTAACCAAGTAGTGAGTGAGGTGTAGTGAAGAGCTAATAGATTGAAATTGCATAGAAATCCAGAGGAATTTAAATTTAAGGTATAGTAACAGTCAAAATACAGATACTGGACATACTTCGCCTTGCAGAAAACCCATTCTTCTGGCCAGCGTGCACTACAAACTTGAGCTCTGCTTGTTTCTCTCAGCTTTTAATTGGTATGACTTTGCTAATGACATAGTAACTAGCATCATCTTTATGCCAGCTATGCTAGCATAAGACAGGTGAATAAGATCTTGCAGTTCATCTAAAGTCTAATTCCTTCAGGGAGCAGAGTGACCACAACATCCACTGAAGAAACTGAAGTATGCTTCATAGGCTAGAGTTTATATGCACTATAATTCTGTATCTTGCTGACATTATATATGTAGCTTATGCTCAGTTGTTTCTTTTTTCTTCACACTGTGCTCAGAAGCCTGACATCAGATAGCAACTGCTTTTCAGCCAGATTTGCATTTGCTTGCTCTGTTCTACTCACCTCCTAGTGACAGGCACACACAGTTTTGGCTACCTTATCTATAGAAACCTTTGGTGCCCAGCTTCTAACAGAGCAGCCCATAATCTCCCTATGCACCAGCTCTTTATCTGAATTCACTCCCTCCAATTTGCTTAAGAACAAACATTGCAACCGAGCTCAAATACTTGGCACTCCAACATATTGATTGCTTGGGTGCATGACCATATGTGAAAAAACAATGCTCTCATAAAAATTGTATTCCAGGACCCAACTGCTGTAAAACTTCCTACTCGGCACTCCAATATGGAAAGGTTGGGACTATCTGTCACTCCGTTCATCTCCAGGTGTGCTGAACTCTCTGGGGTAATCTTTAAATCAGCTGAGATTTCATACATCAAAGATGAGGATACATAATTCACGAGAAGCCACTGAGATAAAACAGTAGCTGTAAAAAATACGGCATGTTGGTGGTGCCTGGTTTAGCATGTCAAAGAGGGGCCACTGCTGGTGAGGAGCTGCACGCAGCCAGCACAAGAGCAGGTTGTGTGGCAAAGCAGGTAGAGAGGCAAAGTCATCACAAGCTTCGCAGGAACACAGGCACTGAACGGGTTTGACACTGCGCAAGTACCAGGTTGTAAGGCACCCTACAGGAAAAACCAGCAGTGAGGCTCTGAGTACGAGATGCTCAGGCCTGGTGTCCCCTGGCTGTAGTCATCACATGCTAACAACCTCTTTCAAAAACTTTACACAGGTGGTAGGTGTCCCACTGAGATAAATTACCTACTTTTCAGCTGCTGAACAGATGGGCAGGGAAGTGAAATTTTAGTTTGTTCATTCCCAGCAGTAACTAGCAAAGATGATCTCGGCCGCTGCAGGATTACTTTTCGATAACCACACACCTGCGGACAGTCCATGATTCTGTTAGAAACTACATAAGGTCATTAATACGCAGCAAAATAAGGCAGGGCATTTAACAGCTCAAGAAACTGATGCTAAGTCTCTCATTCCCATATTATTCAGAGTACTTTCAGATTAGGCTGAGAGAGGCCAGAAGGTATACAGAGAAGGACCCCTGTATACAGGCAGGAGAAATGGACACACAAGCATCTCACAACATGCAACAGCACGAAACTTCAGGTCCTGTATTTGGGGAGAAATAAGCACAGGCACAAGCATGTGCCAGGTTTCACTGCTCCAAACAGGGGTTTGGAACAGATGATCTCCAGAGATGTCTTCCAACCTCACCTACCTCTGTCGTACAGGCATGGTACAAGCACAGAAGCTTATAATACCAATGCTTCCAAACCAGGAAGCTCCAAACATTGACCAAGGACTTCTGCCCAGAAAAGTCTGCAACTTATTAAAACCAGGATTATGGGAAATCTGATGATATATTTAAATAAGGGGTTTCCTTCCCTTTGCCACATACTTCACTAAATCACTTACATCCATTCATACACAAATATATTATAGTGTAGCCCAAAACCTCATACAGGTTTTTTTCTTTTTTAATAAAATGGTCATAGCCTTGCTGTAAAAAACATAGTAAAAATAGTTTTAGCTTTTAAGCTAAATAAATAAATATTTTCCCCAGAAATACCGACCTAACTTTACAGCAAGATGTCTCAAAGGAAACAGAACTTTAAAAACAAACACCACCACCACCAACAACAACAAAAAAGATACACTACAAAATGAATGTAACCCAGGGACTTACCCTTCTATGCAACAACACGATCAGAGTGCACAGAGACAGTGAAGTCCGCAGGGCGTGAAATTAAAATTTTCACATAGATACAAAGAAGTAATGATACAATGTTACAACCTTGGCACAAAAATCTTCTGGTTTGAGTAAAGTCAATGTCATGTGATGTTACGGTTTGTGCACTGGTAGAACCAGTCTGCTGCTAAAAAGTTCATAACAAAACAGAAGGAGAGAAAGCAAGAAAATTGTACAGATAATTACAATAGGCCTGTACATTCCAATGATCTAGATGTCCCTTAAGATGCTCATCACAGTTGTATCTAGCTGTCACTGCAGGCTGAGTTAAGAAAACACACTTTTCTTTCATGCCTGGAAATCTAGATGCTGAGAGGCCATTAGGAGATAAGAAAAAGATTGAAAGAGATTTGAACTTGGCAAGGAAGAGGGAGGGAGAGAGAGGACAATTCTCTTATGAGGTCAGTTTGTTGCCTACAAAAGATGTAGATATACAGGTTCAAAATTCCAAGCATATGGATAAGAACAGGGATGCACAGAGCAATTAACAGAGTCAAGCAGAAGCTGGGATAAGCAGCAGCTGGAGCACTGTTAAAGTCCTTCTAGGAATTGCTTCACCTGTTACAGTAAAAAGAAAAGGCAGTGCTGGAAGAACATAGGCTCCTCGGCAAGGACAAGGTCATTGGAATAAGAAAGGAGTTGAAAAATTCTGGGCAGAACCAGGGACAGAGGCACAGACACTTATAAGACTGAGCCACATCAGACTGGAGACTTGCAAGGCACCCTCCATACTACAAATACACCGACAGAGTGCCACAGGGAGTTACCAGATAATCTGCTTGGAGCAGGAAGCATTTTATTTCTAGGAGTATGAAAAAGTCTGCAAACTCATATATCATAAAGCTGCTCGTACATTATGGTGTCTCACAGATACCCAACAGACTGAAGGACGTGCACATATTCTACAAAATATATTTACAGGTCTGAACTATGGCTGGGGGGCAAAAAAACCCAGAATTCAGTACTACTGTTCATCTCAAACCACAATTTCCTGATTACAGGAACAGAAGTTAACACAGCTAAGAACTATTGGTAATGTGTTTCCAGTAACCCTTCTGGAAATGTAACAGAAAAAGTCAGTCTAACAGTGCAAAGGTCGTTCCTTACAAGACATGTTTCTCACCCTACTGATCCAAGACGGTACACACAGAGAAACATACAGTAGAATGTGACTTAATAAAAACTTCAAGTCTTCAGCTTATTAATTTTTTTTTAAATTTTTCTCATTTCATTCCAGTGATTTCATTAGGTTAGACTTCTTCATCTTTATTAAAAAATAATCAGAACTGAAATGTTTCAATAAACTCAATTTCTGTTTTAAGTAGTAAAAGATGATTCAATGCAGATGAAGCAAAAATGAAAGTTAAAAGTACAATGGCATTAGAGGCTTTGAGAATATCTTTTAAGAGCTGTTAAATACATAAATTATATATTAATACTCCAGAATGTCTTTGGTTGTTTTTTACAGGAAAAAAAAAAAAAAAAAAAAANTCAGAAGGGACCTTTAAAGGTCATTCAGTCCAACCTCCTGCAATAACCAGGAACATCTTCAACTAGATAATTTTCACTTCTTCTCCAGCAGTATGTAACAAAGCAAAATACTTTGAAACTCACAGGTGGGAAGAACCAAAGGCAAAAAACAACACTCAAGTCACCACTATTAAAAAAAGACAGAGATAACTTAGTACAGGGCGGAAACAAAGATACAATACTATTTTCAGTAAAATGTTTAGTTTTCCATCATATTTCCAAGTTATTTTCCTCCCAACACATTCAGATTAAAAGTAATAATTTAATTTTTTTTCCCCCAGAGGACCATAAACTAAGCACCATCCCATACATGACACAAAACAGATCAAAATTCACATACATGGCCCCAGATTACCTGGGAGCTAGAGGCATGTCGCATTGAGAAATTTAAGTTTTAAATATAAGCAGTATCTACAATTAAATAAACAGTGAAAAAACCCACCACGATACTATTTTCCTTTAAGATTATTTAAGTAAGATATATCTTTAGTGCTCTAGTCAGAGCCCATCACAAAGTCAAACTTAGCAATGATCAATAGTGTGTGTTTTTTAAAAGGAAATGTGACCTTGGAAGAAAAAGAAGTTATACCTACAGTAAAAATGGGTGTACTCAGCTTAAACAAAGATCTGTAACCATCATCTACACCATCAACTCTCTGTTTTCTTCAAATCTGTATCAGAAAGCTAGAATGTACGTTACATGATTCAGAGTTCCTCAAAGGAAAGCCTACAAAATAAAAAGTATGTAGTTCAATAGTTCAAAGTTCAATACTCTTTACACTGAAACACTGACACGACTTTCCCTCCCCAAATGTGGAAGATACCTTGGTTCTTTCATTACCCTGCCCAGGAAAAATCAGGGCCCAAATCTTCTATTCTTATGTCCTATTGAACTAACAATAGATATGTAACATGGTAAGATTGAGAGGCAAACCCAGATTTTGGGTTTTTCCCAATTAGAAATGTCTTAACAAGGGCATTAAGAGATGATAGTTACTTAAAAATAGATCATTATTTAAAAATCATTATTATATTCCATATATACACAAATTCACAGATTCACAGATTCACAGAATAGCTGGGTTGGAAGGGACCTCCGAGATCATCGTGTCCAACCCATACCCTAACACCATAGCTCAATAACTAAATGAGGGCACCAAGTACTATGTCCAATCTTTTCTTAAACACATCCAGTGTTGGGGACTCCACCACCACCCCGGGCAGGTTATTTCAATACTTTATAATTCTTTCTGTAAAGAACTTTTTCCTAATCTCTAACCTAAACCTACCCTGGCACAGCTTGAGACAATGCCCTCTAGTTCTACCTGTTGCCGCCTGGTGAAAGAGACTGACCCCCACCTGTCTACAACCTCCTTTGAGGACGTTGTAGAGAGCAATAAGGTCACCTCTAAGTCTCCTTTTCTCCAGGCTGAACAACCCTAATTCCTTCAATCTTTCTTCATAAGGCTTGTGCTCCAAGCCTCTTACCAACCTTGTTGCCCTCCTCTGGACATGCTCTAATATCTCAACATCCCCCTTAAACTGAGGGGCCCAAAACTGAACACAATACTCAAGATGTGGCCTCACCAGTGCCGAGTACAGGGGAAGGATGACCTCCCTACTCCTACTTATCATACAGTTCCTACTACTGGCCAGGATGCCATTGGCCTTCCTGGCTACCAAGGTGCACTGCTGGCTCATATTCAAATGGCTGCCAACCAGTACCCCCAGTTTCCTTTCTGCCTGGGCACAGTCCAGCCACACTGTCCCCAGCTTGTAATGGTGCTGGGGATTTTTGTGGCCAAAATGCAGAACTCGACACTTACATGTATTAAACTCCATCATATTAGACTCTGCCCATCTATCCAACCGATCCAAATCTCTCTGCAGAGCCTTCCTCCCCTCCAGTAAATCAACACAACCTCCCCGCTCAGTGTCATCTGCAAATTTACTAATAAAAGATTCAATTCCCTCATCGAAGGAAGACTTTATCTAAAAAGCTGTATAAATTAGAGAAAACTACAATGACAATCTTGGAGTATGTGGAGTTAAGAACACAATAATGATAAGAGGTCAGGATATGAGTTCACTGGACTTCTGGTCTCTATCTCCATGTTGCATGCTGAATGTGCCATTTCACAATCCCATCTGATTCTCCACCAGTTTCTCCAGTAGACAAGACAGTAAAGAACTGTTCCTTACTTATTTTCTGCAGGCCACTTTTGATTTTATGAACTTCTAACAGCACCCTAAACTTAGCCACCTCTTCCAAGCTGAAGAGTCCCAGACTATTGTGCTGTTCATCCCACAAAATCTTTCACCTGCAGGAGCAATCCATTGCTCTGCCCAGATGTGACAAACGACACACAGTACATACTATGGAGAAAAAATTTGCTACAGCAGTTTTTCACTTCAGAAGTGGAAACAACATCAAAATGAGAAAGCTTGTTAAAAATAATAGACAAACTAGGGCTCTGAAAATGGAGATTCAACCTATGGAGAAACACTTCAGAAGGATGAAATGGAGTCATACCACTTTAAGTGGAACAGTAAACTGTTACATCCAGTCATGTCAAAATAAAGAAAATAGAAAGAAAATATGATGGATCAAGGTTAAACAAAACAAACCAAAAAACAAAACAAACAAAACCAAAAAACACACACACACAAAAAAAAAAAACAACCAACCAAACAGACACAAAAAATCCCCACCAAATCACAACAAAAAAAAAAAAAACCATAACCAAAAAACACCACAAAATCAAAGCCAATTAGAAAATTCCAGCAAAAGATTAAGGGTCACCCTCCTGAAAGCATAAGATCTAATAACAAATTGCACTTTTAAGTATTTAAAAAATGGAAAGTCTAAGTATCTGTTAAACCTAAGAGGAGATGAAGTTATAGAGGAGCAGTTAAGAATGATAAAGCCATAACAGACAAGCTCAATGAGCTGAACATATATTCACCATGCAGGAACTTACAAAATTTCTGAAGCTACAGAAGACATGGTGAAGACCTTTTGAAGTTGAAATGTCGTGCAAATAAATTACAGAACAAATCAACGTGAATGAGCAATAATAAATTGCTGGGATCAGTTGGTACTTGCTCAAACTTCTGAAGGAGCTCAGGTATGAAATAGCTGAACTATTAACTGTAGCGTGTAACTAATTGCCTAAAAATGTTTCAGTTCTGGGGCAAATGCAGGATTTTTTTTAAGTGATCTGGAAAGATGAAGAAATCTACAAATGAAGAGGTTTAATGATTAGAAAAAGCAGATTGATAGAAATTATAATGAAGACACAACAAACTTGACATATTAGCAGAGACTTTATATTATGTCTTCACCCACTGGGGACCTTTACAAGATTTGTAAGACTATAATGTATCTGAAAAAGGAAAATGTCGTTTATATAGTCTGTGTGGAGTTCCAAAAGCCCTCCAGCAAATCTATTACCAAAGACTTAAAAGTTGTCATAAACAAAGAGAAAAACCCATTAATGGATAGATAACTGGTTAAAACTCAGGAAATTAAAAGAAAACATTAAAACTGTCCTGCTATAAAAGTGGCCAGAGAGGTCACCAGTGGAGCCTCACAGAAATCTGTCAGGACCTCAACCCTTTAACGCATTCATAAGGTGGCCTAGAGAAAGGACAAATAAGGAGGAGACATTTGCTGCTGATACGATGCTATTCATGATACCACGAACAAAGCTGGAAGTCTTTATTGAAGCAGAGAACTAGACTATCACAAAGGATTAAAGAAGTACATTAAAAACTGGAAATAGGGTAAATCAGGTAGTACAATGGACTGGTTACTGTCCATAAGTGACAGAGAGGCAAGAATTTATTTTTTAAGTAGGCAGCTCATGAGCTGGAAATAACTGAGAAGACAGAGTCATGTCTTGCTGAGACCGTCTCTTGCACAGGACGTTTGTCTGGCACAGATGGGACATGAGTGGTGCAAGGCCCTGCTCAGACCTCAGAAACACTGCAGTACCATGGCCACCTATGTCTGAGTTATGGGGCAGCACCAGGTCATGACACTTCTAAAAATTACTCCCCAAAGCACTCAAATTTCCATCACCACAGTTTTTATTAAACACTTTACCTTGTCACAAGCCCATATGCTACTGAGGAAGATGCTGTATGTTCACAGTCATGCAGACATACTCCCACTCCCAGAGTGGGGGGCTTTGTATTTTTGATACCTAAGCCCTTTGATTTATAATGAGAGCATTGAAATTATATTAATAATCAGGGCTCTGACCATGCAGCACATAGGTTAACCCTGCATTGGCCTCCAATCCATAATGAAAATATGAACGACAAACAACTTATTTTTAGTTCCACATATTCTGCTACCAGAGGGGTAAGGTATCGTGTGTGTGTTACTCCAGGCTCATTTTACAGATCAAGGGATGACAGGTGTCATATCCATAAGGATATTTAGCTGATTCTAACATAAGCCATTGACCACAAAAAGAGCTGAAGGTAGCTATCACAGTTGTCTCAAGATAAGTAAAATGAATTCCACCCTTACTATGGTATCACCACAGTTAATCATTGTTATCACATGGACCAACCAACCACGGAGATGTACCGTGGCAAGATCCTGACCTGAAGAGTTTACAGCCTGAAACGCCCAGGCAGGTGAAAAGAAGAAAAGGAGAATATATTACACATAAGCAACATAGTAAAATATGACAGAAACATCTTTAGGGATAAAGGCTTCTTAAAGTAAGACACAATTATCCTCCGTGTATTATTCAATTCTTCCCATCTCAAAAAAAAAAAAAAAAAAAAANAAAAACAAGAGGAAACAATTCTGAATGAGCAGAAGAGAAATTACCAGTACTAGGAACAGAATAGTTGCTTAGAGAACCATGAAGAAAGGAGTCAAGACTGATCTTAACTTGCCAAGCTCTGTAGAACTTGCCATCACAGTAATTCTAAGAAACTTTTTAAAAGTACAATGCAGAGCACTCAGGGTATCGGAGCAGGAAAAAAAGACAGTCAAATCATTTTTCTGACAAAGGAGTAGGAACTTGAAAATATTTTGAGGCTAAGTTTTTGTTGCTGTGATTACGAATGCAAACAGAAATCACATCCAATGAACCAACATTCACTTAAGATTTAACATGGTATTTAAGAATCCACAAATGCACATGGAGAAAAAATTGTAAAAAAAGTAATTAAGATAACAATGAAAATGATGCAAAGAGTTAAGTCAGCTTCATACTATGATTTGTACTCTATTTTCCTTTGCTTATTATTACTTTCAAACTACAATCAAGTTATTGTCATACCACTGAATGATGGAAACCTTGCCAACTACTTCAAAACTGACACGTTTTCTCTTGCACGAACATTCCCAGAAGACATTTCCCCTCATTTTAATACAAAATCTTGTCAGATCCTCAGAGCTGAAAAAAAAAATGTGTGAAGGATATGTAGCTGTAATAGACCTCCCCCAACTAGTCAAAGTTTGGAATAAAAGACGATCAAAAAAGACTCAAAGATCCAGTGCTAGATTAATGCAAATATCTGCTTGTTTGCAAGTGTACTTTTTGATTAAACTGGCATACATCAAGTACAATTAGAAGGGTTATTTATAACTAAGAAATACATAATTCTGCATTTTAATGAGGGTGACAATTACAGCCAACAGTTGGCAATTAACATTAATCCTTTTGCACTGCAAATCAGAATTTCCCAATACGATTTTCTTTGTCAGCAATGGACACACCAAAACTGTTTCTGCAAACCAGCTATTAGGTAGGCTGCTTTGACACAAATAGGTGTTCCTGTTACACACAGTGAGGAAAGAAGCCAATGATGTGTTAAATTTGATAACCTCAGATGTAAATACAGAATGTCACTTCAGAATTTACTTGATGTCTACAACATGAAATATAATCAAGGCTTATCATTTTCATGGCTGAACCCAATTCCAAGTTTCCCAAGAGCCAGGCTTCACAGGTGAAATCTGATTTCAACACAAGCTTGAAATCTCCCATTGTTAAATTTGGTTTAGATCCCAGTCCTGGGTTCACATCTGCATTTCACCCCTGAGACTTCAAAGCTTTTAGTGGTTGTAACCGAACAGTGTAGATAAGGAGCAGTGTTTGCCGAGTCAGTATCAGTTTCCAAAGCAGAACTCTGGAGCAACTACTGAAAGCAGGAATAATTACCACTGAAGGATTTGCTGCTATAGCACAGCCTTTTTGCAAAATCTTTCCTTATGCACTTTATCAACAAAATTTTGGTTCTCAAAACCACTGAATTTTAAATCCCAATCTTCCCAAGTTGCTCTAACACATTTCTATTCATTGAGTAAAAATTTCTCTATAAATAAATGCCATGTCTATAAGAAATGTTGACCTAATTAAACACTTCTATTTCTGATATCCATGATCCTCAAAGAGAGATGATTTAAGATTTGCTATGTGTGTCTTTCCAAAAGAGAGGTTATCAGTGTTTTAGCCTCTCAGCCATCACCTTTTCAGACAAAAGCACTAGAAAACTACCTAAGAGTCTCTTTTCATACTGGTCTTTAACAGGAAGAGAGACCTGGTCCAAATCCTATCTGAGGCACGAGATCATAATGCAGCCAGTAAATAAAGGCTTCAGAAGAGTGCTGAGGTGTTCACCACCTGGGTCAGGCAATTGCAGTGAGACCAGTGTCAAATATAAGTAAATGAGAAGGCAGGAAAGGAGAACTGTGAGCCTTAAGCCAAGAAACCTACAATGCACTTCTTACAAAGAACTGTAAAATTCACATTTATTTTCTAAGTGTGAGATAGATGAGTTATTTCTACATACAGAGGTGCCCAACTAAAATCAAGATAAGTGATATTAATGTCCTATGGTCAGTATTATTGAACCTCGAAAGCAATAAACTATGAGTCGATAAATATTACATTTGCAACATAGTTAACATTCTTCTACTGTCTCTGGCACTTATTACACATTGTAACTGCAAGTCTACAATACATTATTCATATTTGGGGTGTCACTGAGTGATGGATTGCTGTAAGAGAGGCTGTCCTTTAAATAAATCAACAAATAAAAATGCAAATGTTAACATTTTCAGCCACAACTTTTTCCATCTTGAATGGGGAATGAAAATTTCACATTATATCGACAGCCAGCAGAGAGAACAATTAACAACCTACACTGTGAATAAGAGAGATTAATTTGCCAATGTCTGGTTTTATCACTTGCATATGGAACTACATTGGACTTCTTGCACTGCTGGCTTTCTCCAGGAGTAGGCAAAACTTGTGTCTCCTGCCACATTGAGAAACTAACCCACCACCCCACTCTAAACACATTTTTGAACTCTTTAAATGTTCCTTAGTTAAATCTGGAATTAAAGTTTTCTGCTCCTTTTGGAATCTTGAACAATGTCTGATCCTAAGGGGGAAAAAAATAATTCTATTTATTTGGCAGTACTTGCTCCGACTCTACAGCAGAGGGAACTTCATAGATTGTCTTAAGTCAATAACCATATTTAAGCATCCAATATGCACAGATCTGAAAAGCAACCACCATGTAAGTAAGGCAAAAGCTTAAATCTCATCACTGTCATATTTCCTAACACTCAGCATAACAGATCTACTCCAGACTATTCCAGTGTGCATTATTAAGTATACAACTCTGCACATTATATTTTACATCAGATATTAATTTGCTTAAAAGTCCCTGAATACACATTCACCTGAGATGTGCTGGGCAATTGGGTAAATAGTTTTGTTTTCAAAATGTCCCTAAACACAAATTTACACAATACAATCTGTTTATAAAAACTCCAACAGGCCACTGTAGTCTAACAGATAATAATACAGCTCAAATATAGCTTTCATATTACAAGAACTTCTAAATCACCTATTTTAATGGCTACAAGAAACTTCACTCAAAGACAATGCATTCAGTAAGCTTTACAGCTTGATTTGAAACTGCAACAAGAAAACACAGGCTTAATGCTGAAATCCCACACTGTCATTCAATCCCTTAATTTACCTAACTATTCTTAAATTCACTTCTTCAATGTCCAAAGTGAAAAATGCTACAGGAGAATTATCTGTTTCCATGGTGAGCAGAACAACCTTTGCCTGTGTCTTTTTAAGTGCTTGATTATCTGCAGTGTTATAGGACTTATCGTGCCAAACTCAACACTAAGATTGTTTCTGCGTGGGGAGAGACTGACAATTGCAGCAGGGCTGTAATCAAATTAAATGGTCTTTCAGAATGTAAAATTTATAACTTTTTTTCCGAAACTAGCTGAATACTTTAATTTAGAGCAGCTTCTCTTCTGTACGCAACGCAACACTCATTTTGCTGAAATCAGTACCTGATTATAGCTAAGATAAGATCTAGTTTATATAAAATCTTCTTCATTACTAAATGAAAGCATCAATATGCCACTGTTTCCACACTCCAGTGCACCTCCAGCTCACAAGCAAAACCCAGAGTCTTTCTTTTAGGCAAACACCTGTTATGAGAATGTCGTCTCTGGTCACCAAGAAGGTAATGTTTAAGACAGTCAGAACAACTATGCTTCAGGGGTAAGGAACAAATTTACTCTTCCAAATTTGCCCAGCCCCAACCTTGCCTGTGATGTTTTACTTTTTTTTTCCAAATATAGTGGCTTTGGTCTAGGTAAATTAGCCTACATGGAGTAGAAAAGCTTTCCAGACCTTCTGTGAACACAATTTCAAGGGCCCCATGCAGGTGTATACATTTGGCTTAAGAACATTGGATAACCAAACTTGTAGTCCATCATGGAAAGCAGCAACAGGCATGCATAGAAGCATGATGGGCAAACAAATTCACTATTAGCCCAGCTCTGGATGCCAGATAAAGGTTGGTTTTTTGCTTTTTGTTTTTTTTTTTCTTTCAGAGATATCACTGAAATCATCTTGTGCACATTCATTTCTTAAGTCTGCCCCTTCTACAGGTCGAGCACTAAGGCTCTTAGTGTTTACATTTACCTTCTAAAGACACTTATTCCTTGTTCCAGACACGACTCATTCTGAGACAGAGAAGAAAGTAGGACTGCAGCAACTCTTCCTCAAGCAGGAGCTAGCTGTAACACACTGAAGCCTCCAGTTAAGCCTTGCCAAGACAGGCTATCACGCCAACACCTCTTCTACCTGCCATGCCTGCTTATCCAGCCAGCCCTTCCCAGAAGCTGTGCTAGCACCCTGATGCCTCATGCTGCCAGGGAGCTTCTGTCGCTTTCCAACACCTTCTCCCTGGCAGGCTTTCCATTGCTGCTGCTGCCGGGTGCCAGGATTTGTGCTAGTTAAAGCTGGCACAAACATGAGTTGAATCTAGTCCTATAAATTTAAATAGTCAAAAGTAATTAGGTTTACATGTACTGCTGAATAAATAAATTTGCTCTTAGGTTAGGGCTTTGCGTTGCAAGTTTCAGATCTGTGCCAACTGTTGTGGTTAAGCTGTTAACCCCTCCCAAATCACAGATCATAATGAACATGCTGACAAACCCTAACTTTAGTGGCACAAAAGCAGCAATAATTCTCAATATTGATTAATTTAGTTAGTTAAACCTGCAGTCTAAGCTTATAACCATTCAGTGATAAATTGAGACTGACCTGCTGCCCAAGCAGGTTTTTTGATGAAGGATAGAATCAGCTTTAGGTCTCCCCAGAAATACTTGTCCATTTACCATTTTCAATTAGACAAGGCCATGAGTAAGGGAAAGCACAACATGGCTGCTTATGGTCAATTACACCTACAGCACCAACAGAGGGAAGGAAAGCGAGGCAGCATGGGAGATAGTGCTCCAGAAATACGGGTTTTTCAAAATTTGTCATCAACTGGTAAAATAATCCTTTAAGGATGACAGCTAATCAGACTCCTTTTACTGATCACTTTACCTGGTATGATTTCTAACAGCATATTTCAACAAATATTTTACTCCCCTCTGTGGAAAAGAATAGATCATCAATCCTCTTGAATAAAATTCCTTTTTCTGAGCAGTTGTCATATGATGTGAATAATTATATCTACTCTTCAGTGCTTGAATGGAATCTCAACTTAGCACTATTACACAGTATCAAGCACTATTTTTACACACATTTTATCTGTTATGACTGGCTTGCAAAAGTAACCCTTGCATTTAAGAGAAGTGCTTAGGCAATCTTGTGGTTTCCTTTAGTTTAAACATACAGCTACTTGTAGGAAACAGAGCATAATCTAACTCAGTTCTTAAATCCTCCCAGAATTATCATCCCTTCCATCAGGGGGAAAAAAAAAAAGTGTTTCCATAGCAAGTAAGTACAAATTTGTCAATATTGATAGTGGTTTTTCACCTATTATATATTGCAAGTTCTCTTAGAAGATAGAAATAAACTGCCAGCCACTGCCAAGAATACAGGGATGATATCAAGCGTACATTTTCCTAGTCCACTGGGCCAAGAGAAGATTAAATCTGACTCTAGCCTTCTCATCCTCTAAGAAACATTTAACTCTTATGAACAGTTGCACACTCTTGTTATGCCGCTGCAGAGTTATCTAACTAGAGGTGTAAAATACTGCAAATTCATATTTCAATCTGCATTTATTTTGTTGCTTAACGAAAGACTTTATTGTGAGAAAATGTGAGATATGATAAATAAAAGCAGGAATCTTATGCTGTTCTTCTAGGCATTTACCACTAGAAATGTAATCCTGCCTAAAGATGGCAAGTTGTTTTCAGACTCGTAAGCATAACAACAATGCTGCTTTCAGTTTTTTCATTGGAGCAGAAGTGATAATGCTGCTTTTCCAGTGCATTTAGTGCAGATATATAGTATAATCAGGAATTGCTGACTTAATGTGATTTTGTTGCTTGTCATTAAACATAAAATAACTCTCATACAGAACATTTTAAAAGAAATGCCATTTGATAAAATATGGGGCTGGAGGAGGAGGCTGGCAAATACAGAGGGATTAAAATCTTCACGTGGATGTAAAACTCAACAGGGTTAACACTGTCCGTTCAAATTATTTACAAAGGTATTTAATGTGTCAGGACTTGAAACATAAAATACTTTCTGTTCAAAATCTAAGTTAAATTAAAATGTTAGAACTTGGCATATTCCTGCTTTTCTCATTCTAACAAGCAACTTAAAGCTTACTATAAATGTCAAAAGGATATGGCAGGTTTTAGTTTATATCATCCGGCTAGCGTGAACATGAAACATCACAGAAATTCAGTCACTTCCCTGCATCTAGGAGATTTTGATGGTTGTGTTTACAGAATGTCAAACCAGAGATTACCCAGCATCTTACCGTGAAGTGTCATGCTGGACTGGTGATATGGCTGTGGTTGCAAGCACTTTGCTGCTGCCCATCAACCCAGGAGATGGGGCTGCATCCTTCCTAGGTCCTGGAGTTGTCCCTGTGGAATGAAGTAAAGACAAGCCAAACATCAGAGGCTAGTAATTTTGGGACTAAATGCTGAAACCTTTTTGGAGTGCTGGATATATACAGAGAAATGACATTTAGGGAACTCATCAGTGGACAGTACTGTGCACAGCATCCATTTTAAAGACCACACAGAATCACATCTATAGACACACTACAGCCTCCATCTTCCTGCCCAAAGTCTGGCAGACTTGCACTGTTACCATTTCTTACAGGTCCACAGGATTCACAGATGCAGTTCTCATGACATGCTATACAATGTTAGCTCTCCAAGTAAATATCACTATAACAGTATTTTGCTTTCAATAAAATAGAACTTCTTGCCCCCTCCAAATAACTCTTGAATTACAAAATAGGCTTAAAGGTGAAGTTTGGAGGTAATGTCTAATCCTCCATTCGAAGTAGGGTCAAAGTAGGTTTCAGACACTTGTCCAGTTAGGTACTGAATGTATCCACTGATAGAACCTCCCTGGCTACTTCTCTGGTTCCAGTGTTTGACCACCCTCATAGTGAAAAATGTTTCCTCTATAGCTAATCAGAATTTTCCGAGTTGTGACATTTTCCCTTCTCTGTTCCCAATGACTTCCAAGAACAATCTCATTCCCTCTTCGTTATACCCTCTCCTTAGGCAGCTGAGGAAAGCTGAATCATGTCTTCTTTAGGTTGAATGCACTCAGCTTTCCCAGCCTCTCCTAGTTGGTCATATGATCCAGCCCCATGACTGTCCTGGCTGTCTCTGCCAGACTTCCTACAGTTTGTCTGTGCTCTCCTCAACCTGTGGAATCCCAGACTGGACATAGCACTCAATGGACAGTGTCAGCAGAGCTGATCAGAGGGGAAGTGTCACTTCAGCAACGTGATGACCACAATTTTGTGATTATGGCCCAGTATGAGGTTCTCTTACTCCATCACACAGGCACACTGCTAACTTGTGTTCCACCTGGTGTCCAGCAGGATCCCCCTGTTCTTTTCTGGCAAAACCACTTCCTAGGTTACACGACATCAGTTCAACCCAGTGGAAGGAAATGGTATTTCCCTTTGCTCAACCTAAACGGGGTTCTGTCAAACAACTTTCCCAACCTGTTAAGGTCCCTTGAATACTGTGCCCTGTTCTCCAGTCCACTGACCCCTTCCCTAGTTGGTGTTGCCTGCTGGAGGTTCCTCCTGACCCACTGTCCACTTTGTCAATGTTGAGCAGCTCCCCACTACGACCTGGCTGAGAACCCTTTGAGGCTGGTAGTCCAGCCAATTTTTCACTTGCTCAGCTGGGAACTGAGTTTCATAGATAGGATTTGTTAGGCAAATAGCATAGTGGTAAATGAGAAGTAATGGCAACATGAAAATCAGGAGTAATCTGATCTACACAAAAGCCTGTGGGTTTGGGCTTTTTTAATCTGGCCTAATTAGTTCTGTGCAACCAATACCTTTTAACTAAACAGTTAGTATAGGAAAAACAGCAAAAATTAAAGTAAAACCAGTGTTTAGCTCTTTATTTAGCTCTGTCATGACTAAATATTTCTCAGCTCTGTGAACAGCAACATTATCTATCATCCATGCTGAAACACGAAGCAACACAAGGTTGTAATTCCAGAATCAGCACAAAATTTACAGACGTCTAAGGAACTAAGTTTATTTAAAACATTGCATTGATTTAAGATTTATACAAATATACACAATTTAGTAAACTCACATGTTTTAAGGTGCATTTAAAGGAAGCTAACAGATCCATTCTTATCACCCTGCTACAATGAATCGTGCTTCAGTAACATGCAGTGAAAAAAATCTGACCTAACAAAGAGTTAATTATCAGTGAAGGTACTCTTGGAAATATCATAGAGATATATGCTGATTGTGTGTCCCTGGTAACTTGATAGTGTGCCAATCCATGATGAGAACAGTGGGTATGCATGTAAAGGCTGGAAGTCTTTTGCTCAGAGTTTTAGCTTCATGATCAAATAAGATATTTAAAAATCATTTCACGTGACAGTGGAATGAGGCAGCTAGATCTTAAGAAACTGACCCTAACATAATAAAAACCTGGTGAAGATAGAAGAATGTTCCAATTCCTAATATGAGAAAAGGCTGGCACACTGTCAACATACTACATTCATAGCAAACTAGATGTATTTCTGTGAAAAAGAAAATATATGGACTCAGAAATGGCCAACACAGCCTCAAGGGGACTGTTCAAAGACCCAAGTTTGAAAATATTACTAGAAAGAAAAAACAAGAAAAGGAACTAAGTAGGAATATACTGAGGCTGTTAGGCTGCAGAGATATAAAACGAGGGTAGCAAGAAATCCCAAATAAGTGCATGTCTAAAAAAAAAAAATGTTTAAAAATACATCTTGATCAAGGCATGCAAGTCAATTGAGGGAAAAGAAACGCCAAAGAACAAGCTAATATACAAAGATGATTAAATCAATAATGATCCCAAAAATGTCCGAGTTACTAATAATTTTAAAATATACTATGAGAAAAAAATAAAGGAAGGGAAAATTGGCAAGTAGAAGATAATGAAGACCCTGTTGATGTATAATACCTGCCTATATAAAGCTGATGAAAAAAACTATCAGGGGGAAAAAAAGATACAAAGTCTTTAGTCTGAAGGATATATATTTCAGGGCTAAAGGGAATTAGTTAATGAATTTATGAAGTGACTGGTAATTATTTATGAAAAGTCATAGAGAACTAGGGTGATACAAATGACAGCAAATTAATTAGATTTGCAGGTGTTAGAAGACAGTATGAGACCAGAGACGTTGCAGATGATCTAGAGGAGCAAGAAACATGGAAAAAGAACAGACATATTCACCCTTGGAAAAAAGAGAAAGCTCTTACATGGTGTGATAATCTGACACCAACAGAAAGAACCTGGAGTAGCAAAGAACAGCAAAAAACAAACTAGATATAAGCTTGCAAGGCAAGCTACCTCCAAAGCAATTATAGATGTGTTCTAAATGGTAATGTTAAGAATACTATTTTCAATTTGGCTAACTTTGTACAAGAGTGATTTAAAGCAGATTAAAGAATCATTTGAGAAAACTTAAATAGCCACATATTTCTGCTTGAAAAATTGACTACTAAAACATTATGAAAGTGTAGAAATACAGCAGTCTATATTTTGAAAGTGTAAACACTAAGAATGAAGAAATATGGCTGAGGCTGGTTCAAACCAGGATGAAAGTAAGCAAAGGGAAATCGAGGTTGATAATCATAAAAGAGATCTTTATGACTTGAATAATAGTAATATTCATAAGACTTAACATTTATATAGTACTTCACATCTTCAAAGCACTTCACTAATATTAACTAATTGCACCATTCGATTGTAGGGAAGAGTCTTCCCTCCAGGGAAGAAGTTTCAGATCCTGAATCCCTAGGAACCTACATTAGAAAAACTACTGAAAAATAAACACTATACAGAAAAATCAGCCCCTAGAAAAGTACAGGGATAAAACGGGCTAAAATAATTTTCATTCTCTGGATTTTTCTTTTACATATGGAAGGAAAAGCTACGCATGCTATACAACATCATGCAGATTTTATTTCCAACAAAGAGACAAAGGGAAAAATAGTTTCTTCTTTTGTTTCAATGCAGAGGTATTTCAGGAGGGGTGTAAAGAGGAATACTTTGAACACAAATGTAGGGAAGTGCCCAAGATTGCAGAGCGCAATGGATAGAATCTAGTTTAAGTTTCCCAGCCCCAAAGAAAAATTTTGCAGAGCAGAAAGGAAGTGAAATACACATTTCTGTACTCCAGTGCTTTTTAACTAGACAAGTTGTTAGATTTTAGTACACATTGACATAGGTGGTGGTGACACCAATAAAAACAATTTACTGCTGAAAGGATCTAAGACTTCAGGATTGCTTCGACTGCTTAAAGTTTTGCTGGTAAAACTAAAAAAGTTTGATGACAAGACACAAACACCTGCTAAAGCACAGGAATAAAAATTAAGGAGCAAACAGAAATAGGAAACAAGCAACAGTGAGAGAAGAAAGGCTGATTGCCTAAGTTGATGCAGTAAGTTTCTGCCTGAAAAGAAAGCAGAAGTGACCTTTAAACACTCCACATGGTGATGGGACCATGTTAACAGTGCTTTTCTCCCCATTACTAAACATCTTCAAGGAGAAAAGTGGGTTTGTTAGGAAATCACCCCTTCCAAACTCACTGTATTCACAGTAAGTGAGCAGTCATGTGGTCAGGAAAGCCTTCCACCATTCCAGGATTGGCACAGTTTCCTGATTAGTAATTTTAAACCCGATACAAGTGCCTATGTTGCTTTGGAGGGACATTACCATGACTTGCACCATACCCTGATATAGCCACCATTCCCAGTGGTACAGCAAGATAATACAGTGAGCCCAAAGGCCCACATCAGCACTGGCACTGCACTAAGGTGTCCTCGGATAGAGTCATCATCCTGAAGAACATAAAATTTAAATAGATCAGACTGATCAAGGCATGAGAAATATAAACCTCTGTAGCAATAGGTCAACATCCAACAACTGTCAAGAAATTTTCAGTTGAATATGTTTCTGTACACAGTATCCAGCACTGCTGCGTTCTGACCAAAAGGCCAACTTAAGGTATGTGGCTAAATAACACCAAATTTCATCCCTCAAGATGTCACCTTGTTTATTTCATTCCCCTTTCCCACACCACATTGAAGCAGAAATCCCAGGTTAGCAGCAAATGGGAATGTCCAGCAAAAGCAAGGACAGAGCTGGCTAAGTCCAGGCTATCTAGAATTAAAAATCTTGACATTGTGTTTTGGTGATCCCCAAAGATCACCAGGAAAAAACACATTACAAGCCTGTGTGTATGCTTTCTAAAGGAGTCCAAATATATAACAGAAGGAAGCCAATTAAAAAGATACTAAATACAGAAGACTTCAACTTCAGTGATTAGTGCTAGGTAATTTGCCTTGTGATAAACAACCATTCAAATCAGTAATAGACCTGAGGTTGTTCCACAGCTTGAAAGCATTCCTCTGAACTTTATCTAGTATCACAGCAAGTTCCAATATTTTTAAGTCAAATTTTGCCACACAGCTCTACATATTCAAAGCTAGCAATCCCCCTAAACCTATGCAAAAGATACCCACCATCCTCAGAGATCATGCTGACCACTACAACCACTAAATCAGCATAGATGCAGCTCAGATGCTACATGCAATAGCTAGATGCAGCTTGTAACTTCTCCTAAATTCTACAAAATGAGATGAATGAATGAAGAGGCCAGGTTGGATTTTTTTACCCCGAATCTAAGGAAAATAAATTACTTTCTTGGGACTATCCCCTTCCAAGGAGCAAACCCCATCATCCAGCTGCGAAAAATCTCAATTTCATCACTATAGCACTGAGTAGGAGGGGGGCAGAAGGAAGAGAAAAAGAGAAGAAAAAAAAATGATAGCTAAAAAAAAAAACATAAAAGAAAACCATCAGTGAAAATTGCCCCTGAAACTTTGCAGAATTGTAACGGCTTTCTCTTGCTTAAATTGATTGGTGTAGCAATGTTATAAAATGACTATTAGGATTCATTGTGCACAACAGAAAGTGTGAAATGTCAGCAGACTATACAGCAAAAGTAATGGGTCCTGAACCCCTGTTAGTCAAAAATGATTTTGTTTCAAATTAGAAATTGATTTTTTTGGACACAAGCCCTTTACAGGCTTCCAACTTTTGTAGCTGTGCCTTGGAAGAGATTAACCTCAGCCACTGTTTGGGTCCAGGCTGATGATACCCTTTTGAAAGTTTCTTCACAGGGACTGCTTTTTAATGTTGGTACGGTCTTAACCAATAACACAAGTTATTTGTTCCTTTGAGAACTGCACCACATTTCTTCTCATTTTGCCATTTTCTTTATTTTTATGCTGACATATACGGCAAACTGGCTGACACGTTAAAATAAAAAAAAAAGTAAGTTCATAATTGAACCAAGGATTATGTTCAAGGCTCAGCAGTGAAACATTCAAGCTGCTTTTGTTCCCAACCTTTTCTCTTCCTAAGAAAGACTGCTTCTCTGCTCCTTAAGTGGAGGTACTAAGCTAAGGGCAGGATAGGTTCTAGCAATACATACATCCCTGGGTGGCAAAATAGCAGGTTGTGATGGTGAAGTCGTCACTTGAGGAGAAAAAAAGGATTACATTTAAAGAGCAAACCCCACTGCAATTTTGGGAAAGGAAAAAATAAATTGTTGAAATAGCTTTTTGAGATTAGAGGGCTATTTTTTCCCCTTTCATCAGGGAGAGCAGCCAAGATCACCACTTGTTATTTAAAATATTTTTTATTGTTTTACACGTAGCCACCTTCTCTTACGTTGTTTTAAACAACTTGCAATCCTGTCCCTTTAATTGTGCATTTTACTGATATACTCTTGGACACACATACGTTTATCTTCTGAATGCCACCAGCACTCTCATGGCCCTGCAATGCACTATGCTTCCCCTTACCTTTCCTGGGCTTGGTGCCTTCCCTCTTGGTCTGCATCAGAAGGGTTTGCCCATCTTCCACGTTTGCACCAAAACCCACCATTTTCTTCCTTGAACTGCTCCCACAACTGCTCCCTGGAGTTCTGGAGTTTTTCCTCACCGGGGGTGTCCTCAAGAAAAAATCATCATGCTTCAACACCGGGACACTGGGAGGAAAGAAAGATCACACTATTACATGATGCATGCAGCCCATTAACGCTGTGCCCAGCCCTCTACCCTACTTTCACTCTCCAGAAGCATAAACATCATCCTGCTGTTTGAGCTCTTGTTGAATCCATTTATCATTTCTGAAAGCAGGACGCCTGAGGCTTGAAGAGTTACTAAACCACTCTATCAGGAGTTTTTGGTTATCGGCAGCCAGCAGCACTCTGACAATTGTATTTGGAGTTTTGTGGCGTTGGGCACATTTCCTGAAGCATTAGGTCCCGGATTTCTCGAGTGGTTAGGATGGAACAAGTGGGATGAAGATATGCAAAGTACTTTCTCCAGCAAAATGGACCATGGTTGGAAGAAGGAGTAGTTTAAAAAATGCTCATTTTGCTAAAATAAAGGGAAAACAGACAAGACTATGTGAAGAGAAATCTGAAATTGTAGTTTGAAAAAGGGAAGCAGATCATAGAATCACAGAATCATTTACATTGGAAAGGACCTTTGAGATCATCGAGTTCAACTATAAAGCAGCACTGCCAAGGCCACCACTAAACCATGTCCCTAAGTGCCACATCTACACATTTTTTAAAAGCCTCTAGGAATGGTGACAGGTTGATGCAAGAAAAAATTGGATGAGAGAAGAGGAAACAAAAAGGTGAGAAGAATGAACAGAGGTACTTTTAAGGAGGATAGAGAATGTACAAGTAAACTGATGGGAGAGCATCTGGTGCAGCGAAGTGCAGCACTTTGAGTACAGTAAGAAAAGAGAAAGTTAACCAGAACCCTTATGGTTCAATATGAACTTCAGCCCAAGATCATAAACATTCTTTGGATAAAGCCAGGAGGCACATTTGGTGACAGGCAGCAAGCAGGACTTCAGTCTCAGCAGACAAAGCAATCTCAAGCCATTCTGGGCAGACAGAAGGCTGTGGAGACTCATTTTTCTCTCAGTAAACACAATCTACTTCTTTCAAATTCTGCTCTCTGGGAAACAACTACTGTCTTAAATGAGGATTCCCAACATGTATATGTCATCAATCCCCCTCATAAAAAGCCTCTTTATAAAAAGAAATTAAAGATACAAAAAAGTACCTTTGCATTATTCACATTAAACAATACAATTCATCCCACAATTATACTGATCTACTTGCAGCCATGGAAGTGAGAAAGAGCTTTCCTACGTTCTCAGAAGATTAAACAAATGTTAATGGTTGGACTCAATGATCTTAGAGGTCTTTTCCAACCTAAACAATTCTTTGTTTCTATGATAAATCTTTTTCCTGTTTAAGCACCAATTTTACATTGGCAACCCAAAGACTGCCACTGAGTTTGTATTATTTGGGATACAGCTTTGTGGAGGTTGAATCAGAAGAATCTCTCACCTAAAAGCTTGCACAACTAAAGTTATTATAAGATCTGAGGGAAAACCAGAAAATGATAACTAAATTAAAAGTTTCAAATCAATGTGCTGTATAAGACATTGTTTAATAGGGCCCGCAGAGCCTGTTGGACAATTAGTATTACTTCTGTATTATTAATGCAGAACAGTATATAATGGCTCATGACCTATAATAACTGGCTGAAGTGTTGGATGTAACTTATTGAATAACCCTCGTTTACTTTAGGGCTTCAAACTGTGTGACCACTAATAATACTGCAAAGTGTTTCTAAAATTTATGGTGGACTAAATTAATATCTTATTTGAATTATATGAAATTATTAACCTACTAATACCTGCAACCCCAAGTAAAGCAAGAGGTGGTTTTAGATCCTAGTAATTGCTTAAAGAGGCTTAAAGGTCTAATACTTGACCAGATTTCTCTGATAATACAGGACCTGATATTCCATTTGCCTGTACTTGGATGATTAACACCATTTAAAAACAGTGAGGTTGTCATTATTTGGATGCTTTCTGAGTTTTTAACGCACATTTAATTACAACCTACAGTCCTCCTGTGAAGACAGTGACCTTTGGCTTGCAAATAAGGGAGGTGATTACTCAACTGGTTCACTGCAATACCTTTTACATGGTGCATTTACCTCTAGAATACTGAGTTCTGTTTTAAATAATGCAATGGCAGAGGCAATTCAAACAGAAACAGACACCCAGAAGAAGTTAGGGAAGCTAATTTATGATAAACAACAAAAGCAAGTGTATTTGTATTAATAAGCTCAAATAATTAGTCAGAACCTTGTTGTTTAGTATGTAAGACAACAGTTCACACTAAAGCTTTGCCCAAGTAAGGACAGAGTGTCAAATCTTAAAGTGATACTTAATCTGAAAGGTGTGCAGATCAAGAAGGGAAAGGGATAATGCAGAGAGATAACAAATTTAACAATTAACTATGCACCACAATTAAACAAAGAAAACATATGGAAAAAAATCTGTTTCAGAACATACTTGCTCATTCACCTGTGGAATAATTAGTAAAATAAATGATGTGACTATTGCAACCTGGAAATTTAAACTTAACATATGGTCCAAAGGAATCAGTTATTTATATCCAGAGAGACATATTAGCGACAAAAGAGGTTCTTCTCTATTTTCAAATCCAACAATCCATCGTATCACTCAAATGGACCACAGTTAGAAGGACTTTCTGCAGGGCACCATGACATCCAATGACTTTTCATGCTACACCCTGAAACTACAAAACAGAGAAGACCATCTAAATATAAAGACCTTATTAACCTACCTAACCTACACACTAAGGCAGGAGCTGTAGTGTCACCAGAAAGGAAGCAAGTCTCAGCACTGCTGCCTCATTATGAATATTGAAGTACAACACCAACAAAGGGAAACACACCTTGAACGTTCTTTACATTTTGCCTGAGCCTCATATCGCGATATCCCTGCTGAGCATGAATGGCAAATTTTAAATGTCATTGAGGACCCATTGAATACTGCTAGTATTTGCATTCCTTAAAAAGTAGAAAAACATTAACCTTTTGTTTTATTGAATTAAAATGCCATGGAAATGCTGATGTAGTCTTCAGAGACTGAAATACTTTTACAAAGAAGAATAGCTGTCATTTATTAGACACAAAGAACAATTACTTGATAGGATGCTTTCTGACAAAAAGCAGATTGGTATTCTCATCATAGAAAAGGCATTGTAAAAAAACCCAGCACAGACCTCTGAGACTTGAATAATTTAAAGCTGCATTTGGTGCAATTTGAATTTTTCTTTAGGGAGGCAAAGTTAAATACCTTTAATTTGTTCTAATTATTTCAAATTTGCAAGTTAATTATGGCTGATCATTAAATAACAAAAAGGACTATCGTCTCCATAGAGTTTTACCTCCTACCCTCTGCATTACTTAAGCTAGATTTTAGTATGCATGAATTAACTTTCTAAATAATCACACGGTTTGACTAAATGGCTCAGTAAAATGAGCTCTGATCCTCAGAATAAGCATTAATGGACATTAGAAAGGCTATTGGGACCCATGTTACTTACATTATAAGTATTTTTAATGGAGTCTTATTTACTAATCTTTATGTACTGTTCAAGTTAGGGCACCATATAGATACATTATTCTGCTTTAATAGAGGAAAGCCAGTTCTTCAAGATACTAAAATAAATGTCCACTTAGAACCAACTAAACTCATTTTTAAACTAATGCAGGAAAACTCTGATAGAATCTAACTTGTTTTAGCTGCTGATCCTAATGAATCAATCCAACATAATGGCAGTCTTGGTCTGCAAATGGAGTTTTGCAGATCTATTGAATCACTAGGCAACCCAAGCAGCTCAGGCACTTGCCAGAGTTTACTACCAGCATGTGCACACCCACGAGGTTTCGTCTCTTCCCTCCTCCACACCCAGCGCTCATGACGGGTTCCCAGTCTCCAATCCCAGATTTGGTTGCTCACCTTTCACTGAACTCTGATCTTTCCATGCATTTTGCAGCGCAGATCAGCGGCATTCAGAGAGCAAGACTACATAATACCTACTCAGAAACCCGAAACGCGAGGCAATTCATGCCTGCAGTATGAGTGTTCAACAGATGGCTGCCTTAATGATACCCTACTGCACTCTGCTGAGGCAAGGGCTTGCGAGTTTAACCATTATCAAACTAACAGATTGCCGTGGTAGGTTAGGCTCCAAAAGCAAACATGTTGGAATGTTATTTTCCTGTTCCATAATTTCTGTTTTAAAAATAAAATAATTAACAGTTCATGTGTGCAATCTGCTGCAATTATATCAGGCCAAGAATGCATAACACTTAATGATGCAAAACTGGTGATAAGTAGACAACCCAAGCAATACGTTTTTGTAGCTGGAACCTGAATTGCCATTTCTGATGCAGTTTGACAAACAGGCTGAAAATTGCTTCCTCCCCTACCACCTTGGCTGAGAGTCTCTTCAGCCAGATCAGCTTTGTATAAAGCAGCAGCACTACAAGTGCTGGAACAAAGGACAAGGTGTCAATACATCATGGGATCTTCTTTTCAGCATGGGTCCAAATTTAAATCAGTTTACACCAAGTTATTAAACCACACTTTTGAAAACCACCCATCCCAAAGTGAGGCTGTTTGGGAAGTTGGTTGTCTGCACGGCAAATAGAAAAATACTTGCAGGGAGAAAAGGAGCACTAGAGACTTTGGATGAGTGGATCTGAAAATAGACGGCAGTCCTTTCAGGTGGAGTCCTTAAAAACACACTCTTAAAAATCTCAAGCCTATCAAATTGAAACATGGAGTGCTAGGAAAAACAAAATCTAAGCTTAATATTTTTCCTCCCTCTAAAAAGCAGGAAAAAATCCTATTCTAATATTGGACCTTGAAGATCATATTCAAGCCTAGAATGAGATTTCATGGGCCAATTATGAAACCTGGCATTTTGAGGCTTATGTTAGATGCATCAGCATGTTAATGGCACTGCTGGGATCCAGTGCATGTTAATAAGAAACAGCTGCTTTCCTTTCTAGAGAGCATGTTCATTTAAAGCTTTGAGATCCAGGCTAAAGTGTCTTCAGGACCAAGTCCATCTCCTTTCTCGCATATTTTTTAGGCAAAAGGTAGGAGGGCAGGGGCAGGTAGGGAAACACTTCAACAGTGAGAGTTGTGGAACTGAAATATAAATATTATCAAATCTGCTTGTAATTGCCTACAACCTATATGTTATCATGCAGACAATATTGCTGGGAAGCAATGCAGATATTCCATCTCTTAGAGCACCCTTCAGGCCCAATGTCATCTAATCCAGCAATGACCATGGTTGTGTCAGGTTTGTCTGTTGGTTTTGTTTTCTTTTCCTCGTTGAACTGTCTCTCTCAGACTTACTGCATTTCATTTACTTTTGTCTTGAAGGAGCTGCACTGGTAGTTATGCTAAAAACTTTTCCATATCTCAAAATGTACAAGGGTACAGCAATCCATAGTATAGCTTCTCCACACCACTCTTTCAGAGACCAGTTCCTTTCCCATTCCTTCAGTGACTAGTGCTCAGATATTTAATTCCACCAGAAAGAATTGAGGCCACACATGCTCTTAATTAGCAATGACCTGTTAGATCATACCAGCCATAGGTGAAACCCTGGCCCCATTGAATCAATCAAAACACTGTCTTTATCTTCAATGAAGTCAGGGCTTCACTTAATATACACAGTTAGAGGTCCATTTGTAGCAAGTACTAAGCTAAATTTAACCTAGAATTATATTCATGCCTTCCCTTTGAAGCCTTGTCCTTCCTCTGGTTTTAAGTTCACTATGTTTCAACTCCCCAACAGCACCTTTCCCACATACCTGAGTTTTCCTAATAAACAGTGAAATGAGCTGTGATTACTTCTTTCTTCTTGTCTGAATTCAAAGAAAATTCCAGCATAAAGGTTTACAGACAATCACAGAGAAATGGCCACAAGAAACAGACTGGCCAAGCTTTAGCAGGGCAAAATGCTGTGATTTTGTGTTTGGCCTTTCTTATAGAGCAGAGCAGAGCAGCTGTCGTTCCAGCAAGCACTGCTGTCAGCCTTCACAAAAGGAAGTCATGTAAATGTCAAGTCATAGGTATAAAAACAATCCTTCCAAACAGTGTCTGTATATCTGAAAAGCCTGCCTGTCTGTCACCAGTGAAAGTACCACAAGGAATGATGCAAAAGCCTACTTAGGACAAAGTTTTTGAACTAAATCCAAACTTCTTCAGTACATCAAGCCATATCACTCTCACCTTCAGAAGAAGAATCAAATGCTCTTCAGCAAAGTGAATGACTGTCTTAGTGCCTTATCCAGTATCACTAGGGTTTGGCTGAGAGCCAGGCCCATTCACAAGATACCCTTCATGCCCCAAATTGGACTGCAATTTGGTTTTGGTAAAGGCATAGAAGGAAAAGAACAAATTCTTTTCCACCTGGCTCACCCAGAACAAAAGGCTTCACAGCAGATGGGCTGCACTGCAAAACATGCTCTGGCCAAGATCAGTCTGAGTGTGCAGGTAACCACCTTATGTTTTCCTTTGGTAACACTATCAGTACATAAGCACTTTCTCCTCTGTAGAAGTTTCCAGACAGGCTGATAGGTGTTGATAACAGGAGCTTTCAGTAAATGAGCAGCAATTGCAAAAGCCCTTTTTCTGATCATGGATCAAACCACAGAGCAATCATTTGCTAAGGATAAGTGACAATACAGCACAGGAGGGACACAGTAAGAGTTGGAAAGCAGATACTCACAGGGTTTCCAGTACGCCCTATCAATAAGATATTTTTAAGAAATTCCTAATAAGAGCAACAGATTTAAGATTACACTCTTGTGTGCAGAAGAAGAGTTAAATATGCACAGAAAATTTGGACTTTTGGAGGATAAGAACAGTAAAAAAACACATAACATCTACAGCTGCTTTTGTTCACTGACAAAATTATACCTGATAGACGCTAACTTTAAATACTGAGGATATCAGCAGGATAAATTATCATTCCTGGTGTCTAAGTCAGGAAATGAAGGAACATAAAGTTTCAAACTTCTCATACCAATAGCAATGAAAATTAATAACCACCAACCTGGGCAAATACACATACCTCTGGGGATCCTAGGTGAATTTCTCGGTCACTGACAGCTCCCCTGATAACAGGGAATATATTGCACGGAAAGTCTTTCATAAATGCATCAAATACCATAATAAACACAGAGTTTCTGTATTGTCTATTCTGAGGCTGCTGTCCTTGAATCTGATTTTTCTTATCAAGAACCATTACCACTGAAACCAACATGGGAGCACCCTTACAGGACCCATCTTCTTCCATGAAATTTCTGTCCTCTTATTCTAATCATCTTTATCTGTGTACCAAGATGATTGAATCAAGCATGCTAACTAAGCACAGCTCAGTACATGTTTTTAGGGTTATGGGTCTGTTAGTGTCAAAGCCTTACAAATCTTCAGACTAGTGAATCTGGAGGCTGCAATGATTGTCTTATTCCAAAAAACCATCAATCAACCAAATACAAACCTGACACGGGTTTTGATTTTTGTTTTATAGTAATAAAAACAATCATACATTAGAATTTTGTCAGGTCTGTAACTACAAATGTACATGGGATCCTAAATACTCTCATATTACAGTATTTCTTTAAAATGGTTCCATACACTATCACAGATCTGTTGGATCTGATTCCTGATGCATCTTCATACTCCATCAGCCTTTTTGCCATGATTAAATCACAGCTCTGCGATATGGTCACTCTATGATTAAAGAGTATATTAATGATTTACCACTACACTAGTACTCATCTATATTATATTGCTTAGTAAAATGAAAACACTGAGATTGTTTATTGATCTGCTTTAAAAAAATCCTATAGCCCAAAGAGAAGTAAATAGAGAAGTGAGACTTTGGACTTTACTCAGATTAGTAGATTACCATGCCCAACAGATGCAGATTTGACAGGATAGCTCTTGGTAAAGATTTAAAATATTAATTCTGGCCACTTCAGTTGCCTTAAATCTGCAGAAGTTACATATTTCACAGAACATGTTTGATGGCTAGTGACTAAAAAAATCAGGTATTTATTGCAAGTGCAGTGCAGACTTAGAAGCCCAAATCACAGCATACAACTATAAAAACAATGGCCTGGACCCCACAGAAAAAAACCCAACACACTAAAGATTTCCTTTCAGTGCATATATTTTATGTGAATTGACAGCACCACCAAATATTGATGTAAACAGGATGTTTTCAGAACAGATTTAACATGTTTTTGCCCAATATTCAGAAAATATTCAGGTATAATAGAATTGAAACCAGGCAGAAACCACTGCCTCTCTAAGAGGCACATATCACTTAAATATGTATTGTCATGCTCTGAAGTCCAGTATCAAGGGAAACAACAAAGGGAAGAGACCCTGGGACGAGGCTGTGTCCAGTGAAGCTGTGGGCTCTGAGCTACCAGTTCCCAGTCTCTGGACACCCTTTTGGTACAGATATAAGTGATTTTTGCCATCTTAGAGCTACCTACCACTACTGATTTTTGGCCATGGAAGTCTACCTTTGTATAAATTTGTTATAACTTGGTGAAAACGTCTGTCCAGAGCAGATGTCACCAGCACTGCTCTGACATGGGTTCAGAGGCTTGCATTATTTGTGTTGCCAATCCAGCTCAGCCCTACTGAGTCCACAGCTGGTAAATAAATTTAGCCCATCTCTCAGAGACATGATTTACTCAGAAAGGATGCCAGATGTAAATGGAGATTAAGGGAACACAGAGTTAAAAAGAAAAAAGGATTAACTATGCATCGATCAAACAGAAGGGCATGTAGTTACACAAAGAGGTGAAGCCTGGCACTATTGACAGAAGGCTGAAGACAGTCTTCTTAGATATTGCTTTTTTTCAAACCCTTGCTTTGCTAGAAGCCATATGAAAACTTTCCTACAAAGAAGAGCTGATGATTTGTCACTGCAGTTGAGTTCTAATACTTTTTCCTTACGTCACCAGTGGTATCCTTTGAATATGATTTAGATTTTAGGTGGATTTACCAGGCAGAGGCCATCCTTGTGTGTGCAAAGACACACATTACTTTGAAACTCACTAAGTTAGGAATGAGGGCAGGGAGGGAAAAAAAGCACTCAAACTGAAAAAGTTCAGGGGGAAAAAAAAAAGACTCGAAGAATTAAAATCTAAAGCATGAAAGATATCATCAGAACAGACAGATGGAGGCAGAAGTCACCATTACATGACTCATTGGTTCCAAAAGACAGAAAGAATTAGAGAATATGATAGGAGCACATGGCTGAAAGTTGATCAACACCCAACAAAACTTTGAGTGCCACATAACTGAAAGAGTAAAGAAGAGATGGTGGCAGAGAAAATAAAATAAGAAACACCTTTATGACTTTTAGCAGACTGATACTGCAAGCAAATGGCCCCTGAAGGGGAATTTTAGAGAAGCAAGGGTGACAAGATCTGAATAAATAACCAAGATACCCATTTAGAAATCTTATTTTGAAAGAGGTGAATGAATATTGAGCAGTGAAACAATACTTTAGAACAGTCAAGGTAGAAGAGGAAGGAGCAGAGCA
>WEIV01005109.1:2121-26357 GCA_013390005.1 Calyptomena viridis
GAGGGCCGTGCCCGCCGCGCTCTTCGCCGGGAACGGCGGCAGGGCCACGGCGATGGTGGAGACGGCGGAGGCGACGGTGCCCTGCCGGGTGCAGTACTTGGAGGATGCGGATCCATTCGGCTGCGGCAGCTTCCCGGAGCCCCGGCGAGCCCCGGTTTACGCCGTGGTGGAGGCGCTGGCCCTGGGAGCGCAGCTGCCCGCGCTGCACCGCCTGCTCGGGGCCCCGCTGCCGGTGAGGGAGAACGCGGGGCGGTGGGGAAGGCGCCGGGCAGGCACTGGGCGCGGAGGGGATTGCCCTCCAGAGAGGGACGGGGGGCGAGGGATGGAGCGGTATATCCCGGGCAGCAGTCCCGGTGTGAGTCACGGCGCGATGCGTGAGCCCCCGCGGGAGATGCCAGCTCTCGGCCGGCCCCGGATGAGTCGGCAGGGAGGAAGAGGATGTGCTTGCTCAGAGCAGGCAGGAACCCAGGCAGGGGGAGGCAGGCGTCCATCTCCATGTCGTCGGGGTAGAACCAGGCAGCGTGCTCCCTCCCCGGCATCCCACTTCCACGCCGGCTACCAGGAGCAACTGGGACCCGCTCACTGGGGCAGCTGGGCCTTGGAGAGGTGACAGTGGGGCCGGAGAGCTACCAGCTCCTCGTTAGTCCCTCTTCAGCCCCTCGTCTCTCCTGTCCGGCGGCAGCCGGAGAGCAGCGCGGAAATTCATGCTGAGCAATTTCCTCCAGCCGGGAAGAAGGCAGGAGGCTGAAAGTGAAGCGAGGCACTATGTCTTGTTTGTATGTCCTCAGGCCTGACTTAGGCTGGTAAAGGGAGCTGGAAAGTGGAGTGAGACAGGGGAGACTTTTCCTGGGTGTCTCCTGTTGGTGCGATGCTCTCAGAGCATCATTCACAGGATGGGGACAGGCTTGTTTTCCTCCTTAGGAACCCAGCAGAACTTTGGCAGTGGCTGAGCATCTGTCTTGCAGCACCACAGGAGTGCAGGGAAGGGAGGCAGAAACCCAGGCAGGAACCTAGATTGTCAGAGGGAGTGTGGAGTTGGAGCTGGAGGGGAGAGATGGGACAGCAGGAGGGGGAAATTAACTTGATGTGGCTGGCACTGAGCTTGCTGGCCTGTCAGGGGAGAGGGGATTGCTGTGAGACCTTTGCCTGCACCAAAAAACTCCCCTTTATCCCCCTTTTAATTTTTCTTGGAGCAAGGCAGCAGCGTCTCATGTTGTCGCCGTCATGGGATTTTTAGGCGGTGACTAAATGGAGTTTGTTTGGGAACAAACAGCCCTGAGACATGACGAATGGAGTAAACTCAAATTTCAGGCGTGTGCTCTGCTCCCTGGGCAGGAGCTGGCTGTAACGGGATCACCAGCCCAGAGTGCTGCCATGGTGGCACAGGGAGGGGACTGGACGCAGAGTTTCCAAAGGGCAGGAGCATTGCAAGGAGGTCCTGTGCCCAGCAGAGGTTTGTTGATCCTCAGATTTCAGGTTCTGTTCTCTGCCTAAGCAAAGCTTTGGATGTTTTTTCCTGTAGTTTCCTTGAATTACCCCATGACCCTTGGTGAAATCACAGGTGTGTAGGTAGGCCCCTGTTCTGAGTTTATAAACCAGATTCCTGAGTTATATAGGTTATAAACTATGCTGCCTTTACTACATGGAGCTTTCTGAGCCAGCGAGGGCTGCACTATGTCCCACCTGACAATCTGGGATGTTGGCTGGGGTTTGCATGAGCCGATGCCTCCTGCAGCAGGATTTATACCCTGTGAAGTGAGGTCAGTCTCCTGAACCACGCAGTTCAGTCCAAATTCAGAGCTGGTACCCTTGGAACCATGCAGATGTCATTACCCTGGCACTACCAGCCGAAACCTCCCCTGGTGCCCTTTGTGCCAGGTAGCACTCAGCTCCATTAGTCGCCACTCTAAAATTAGTAAATGAACAGTTGGATTTTTCCCAAGGAACTGGCTGTAAAAAATTTCAACTGAGAATGCCTGGTGCCAGGTTTGTCCTGCTGGGCAGTGTGCCTGGACCTGCAGAGCACCGGAAGGATGCAGCAGCTGGAAGGGAGCTGAGCTGGGGGTCCTTGTATCACTGTTGTTGTATCGAGCTGCAGGAACCCAGGCAATGAGCTGCCATGTGGGAACAGCTGGATTCTGCCCTCCCTGGGCACAGCAAAGCTGCGCCCTGTGCTGGGAACAGCCTAGAGGTGATGAGCAAGAGATTTCTTGTGCCGGCATTGCTGCCTTGAACAGCGTGTCCTGCCCCGTGACACCCTCAGTGCTTCCTCTCCCTGTTGCTGATGACTTTTTCATGTTCTCCGGAAAGTGTGTTTGTGCTTGGAAATACCTTCTAGCTTTGTTTGCTGCTGCCTCATTGTTTGCCTCCAGGCTGATACTATCTTCTTCTGCTTTCCAGCATTTTTCTAGTACCCTTGGGTGATGCTCTCCGGGGGTGTGGACTTTTTCTGAACCTTTGCAGGCAGGTTTTGACAGGACAGGTTTTTTGTCTGTCCTTTCAGTCCCCAAAGGCCACTGTACTCACTTGCCCTCAGCACTATCTCACCTTTGAATCTGGGGATTTTTCCAAACAATTGCAAAACCCAAGAGGCTAGATGCTTTCTCCTTCCTCCCCTGGAAACTTGGGAAGAGCAAACAGGCCTCAGTACTATAAGCTTGCTGAGAGCTGGTGTGCTCAGTAGAGGAGCTGTGGGGGTGACCTCAGTGTGTACATGAAGTGCACAACCTCCATCCCACAGCCCTGTTGCCCCTTTGTTTCCTAACAGGCTCGAGGGGGGCTTTGCTGAGGGTCTGTGCCTCACTTAACCTCTGGAAGGCACAGAAAAGTGAGATGGGGTCCTCAGTGGCACCGCTGTCCCCCAGTTTTTTGCATGCTTAGAGACAAGTGTTGGTGCTCAGCAGCCCTTGATGCTCCTCAACTCCCACCACCATCCTTGCATGGATCCTGGGGTGGGAGCTGCAGCCAGATATTCATGCCATGGTTTTTCCAGGAGCAGCTGCTCACCAATCCTGGGGTCCTCACATTGCCACAGGTCTGTTGATGAGTAATGAGGGATCAATTAATGAGCAACTGGCTGGAGCAACTTCAAGAGGAACGTAAGTGTGAAGTTCTGGGCCAATTCTGGGTGATCTCCAGAGATCCCTCCTGGCTTGGGTATTATTTGCTGCCCCTGTGATAAGGCAGTGGCAGTGTTCCCATTCACTTGCTGCCATCCATCATGCAGGAGTGGATATGGGCATCACCTGAGTGCCCTGGCAGTAAACACCCCTCTTAGCCCCGAAACCAAATCATGGTGAACACACTTGGTTGGGGTGAGGGTTGTTCCTGTGGCATAGCTCTATAAACCATCACTGTTTATTTTGGGAGAGTGAGCAGAGGCTGGTGATGCCAGGGTTTTCTGACCCACCCATGCCTTGTGTTTAACTGCTGCCTACTATGTTATATAAATAATGTATTTTTTCTGTAATTTCCCGATAGCCTTTCTAGACGGCTTGGGAAATTGTGGTTGCTGTAAAAGGAAAGTGTTAAAATGAAAGTAAAAGTGTTTCCTTTGCTGGCAGATAAAAAGGATACTCATTGTCTGGTCTTGGAACATCTTCCTGTGTGGGAATGATAGGGGTGAGCAGGAAGATGTGATGCTATGGTGTGTGGTGTGAGTTTGGCTGTGAGTGGAGGATGTCTCTGTATTGGAGGTGGAGATGTCTCCATCATACTCCCACAGAATCCTGGAGTGGTTTGGGTTAGAAGGAATCTTAAAGGGATGATGTAGTTCCACCCTTCTGACATGGGCAGGGACACCTTCCACTAGACCATGTTGCTCCAAGTCCTATCCAAGCTGGCTTTGAACATTTCCAGAGATGGGACATTCAACACAGACAGACAAACCTTTTCTGGGTCATGGGGTCCTTGTCTCCCATCAGAGCTGGCACCAGCATCTTGTCCTCAGTAAGACCCCCGTGCAGTGGGTGCAGCTCATCCCTACTGCTGCAGGATGGCTGGGACTCCCAGGAGCTGCGGGCTGGATGTGCAACCGTGGGACTCTCTCCCTTCCCAGCTCTGCTTTGCCCTCACTTTATAATGGCTCATTTTATAATGGTTTTCCAGGCAAGAGACAGATGGATCAGAGCCACCCTGCACTGGGAGCTGTCAGTAACCTGTGACCCCAACGTGCTGTCCCCAGCAGCACGACCCGGAGGTCCCAGCTCGGATCCTGCAGGGCATAAACCCCTCGTCTGAATAACCAGAGTAACCCTGGCCCTGGGGCAGTCGGTGCTCCCTGGTGCGGAAGTGCCGCCCGGGATTTTTGGCAGGGCAGCAGGAGCCTGGGACAGCCTGTCTCCATCCCCAGGGGATGCTGTTTGCCAAGGGGGTTGCAGCCAAACCCAGGCCCAGTGTTTGGAGCATCCCTGATGGGAAGTGCTGCCAAGCTCACACGGGAAACACGCGGGGTCGGGTCCCAGGGGCTTGGCCTCCCCCTCCAGCTGGGACATATCACTGGCCCTTAGGAGCTGGGGATGTTAACTCTGGCTTGCTGGGACTCTGGCAGCCCAGAGGAGGCAAAGCTTTTGTGCTGGAGCTGATTTGCTCTTTGCTTTGTTTGAGTCCTGGGTGGATGCATGGGTGATGACTGGGCAGATGTGAGGATTCCTAAGATGATGCCCAGGAAGATTCAGGAATGTCTGTGGGGATGCCAGGATGCCTGTGGGGATGGGATACAAGGGTGGCTGGGAGGATGCAGGGATGCCCAGGAGGATGCAGGGATGGATGGAAGGACACCCAGGAGGATGCAGGATTGCCTGGGAGGCTGCAAGGATGCCTGAGGAGATGCCTGAGTGGATGCAGGGATGCCCAGGGTTGCAGGAGAGTCTGTTCCCGTGGAGTTGAAGTTTTCTCCAGCAAGCAAGTCCTGTGTCAGGCAGCCAGGAGCACCTGCCCGGTGCCAGCAGCCTGTGTTTGTGCACGTTGCCATGGCTGGCTGGCGTGGCTGGTGGCCATGGGAGGTGGAGTGGGACATTTAACATACACGTCCAACCCAACAGTGCCCTGCCAAATTGCCCATTATCCTGACTCAGAGTTAATTACTGCAGGGCACATGGCATTTTCACTTTGCCCTCTGGTATTAACGTCACAATCACAGTGAATTCATACCTGTGAGCTCTTGCACAGTCTTGGGACTTGAGGAGACAAGAATGTCATGGAAAAGAACCCCAGTGAGATGCAGGAGCCATACCCAGCATTGCTATGAGTGTCCAGGACCATGGGGAAAGGCATTGGTGGGGAAGATAGAGGAGCTCTGACTGTTCCTGTCTGAGCTCCTCAGCCACAGGGCTGTGCTTGGAGCTTTTCGCAATTTGGGGCTGAAATTGGGGTGGACTTTCAGATGGCTGATGGGTCCCCACTTTTCTCCCCCATTGTTGTTTGTGCTGCTTGCTCTTTTTTTGCAGCAGAAGCAGCATTAATAATGGGGTTTTGTCCCCAGTCCTTAGCTCCTGCTGTGTAGATCTGTTCCTGAGAGGTGGGGTGGGCAGGGTAGGAGGGTTTGCAAATGCTTTAGGAACAGGTCCAGGTGTGCTGCGGAGGCAAAGTGCTGGCACTGCCCTCCCTCTGCTTCTACTTATGCCTCGAGGGTGAATTACCCTGTCCCAGGAGACCTGTCTGGATGCTGTGGGGTGCTGCTGGCTCCCAGGTGGCTCAGGGGCTTTGTGGTGCCGTGCCCACTGGCTGGAGGGTGCTGTACATGGACTTTCTGGGGAGAGGCCCTCACCACAGCCTTGTCTCAGGCTGCGCTTTTCCCCATCCCCATGGAAAATGCCACGTGGCTGTGTGCTGAGTCAGAGGGTGTGTCAGCCAGGGGACATCCCTATGGAATTTGCTTTAGTGTGGGGTGTCCCTAGCTGGGCTGGGTGCCTTGGCAGTTCCCAATCCCTGCAGGCAGAGGCGATTCATCAGCACTGGAAGGAGATGGATCCTGCCCCAGTCTCACCCCTGATGACTAAGGAGAGCCCCAGGGAGCAAATCAGCCTCTTGCCATGGTTCCCATGCAAGAGATTGCCAAGGAGCCTGGCACCACCTTCACTCAGCCTTTTCCAGCCTGGGGCTCCATGTTTCTCAGCCTCCACCAGGCTGAGGTGGAGGGTGCCAAGGCATCTCCCTGCAGGGCCAATGCTTGGGAACAGGGTGGGACTTGCCACCCCCCTCCAGGATGTGTTCGATGCCTGCTGGGTTCAGTGAGGGTGGGAGGGTGACCCGAGAATGCTCTGGGAGCCAGTAAGACTGTGGTGGCTCAGCCTGGCTGTCTGCATCCCCAGCTGGAGGACTGCACGCTGCAGGTCTCGCCCTCCGGACACTACCTGGACCTTGACTTGTCCCTGCTGGAGCAGAAGGATGATCTGGAGGGTTTCTACGAGGAGGTCAGGTGAGGCATGTGGGGTGCCCGAGCCCTCTGGGGACAGGACAAGGGGACCCCATGTGTGTATGAACATGGGCAAGGGGCCATGGGCTGTGGTGGTCCCACTGCAGGTGCTCACACTGCATTTTCCTCTGCCCTAGGAAGGGGAGACGTCCGACCCTGATCCTGCGCACGCAGCTCTCCGTCCGCGTCCACGCCATCATCGGTGAGTCAGGGCTGCTCCCAAACTCCAGGCTGGTTTGTGTCCAGGGGCTCACCCACCCTGGACAGTGGGGGGCTGGCCTCTGCAGTGAGTTTTGGCCAGGCTTTTTGTGATGGAGAGAGGGAGTGATACAGCCCAGGCCTGCTTCTGCCCCACAACCCCTGCCAGAGATCAGGGTCCCCATGGGGAACCCGCTGGGTTAATCCCCCCCATCCTCAGAGATCGGGACTTTTGCCTCTTGGGCTGGGAGCCCACCGCCCACTGCAGTTATTCTGGGTCATTCAGGCAAGCTCTAAATATAGCTTTACAGGAGACAAACAAACAGCTCTTGCGCAGCACAAAGTGCTGCCATGGTTTCGGGCAGCCTGCTCCAAGGTCCTGCAAAATATTTGGGAGTCTTAAGCCTTTTTTTTTTTCTTTAGCAGGAGTAAAATGAGCTCTGAGCAGAGCAATGCCAGATGGGCATCAGCTGGCTGTGCAGGGCTGCAGCTGAGCAGTGCAGGAAGGGGCAGGAAGCCTGTGGTTGGGGTCATGGCCACGCTCTTTGCCAGCAGTTCCCAAGCTCTGTTTGAGCTCTGGGGTCTTCTGCTTTCCCTCCCAGCTGCTCTGACAAGCCTATAAATGAGTGGAGGAGGCTGCCAGGACATTGTGTTTTACAGGGCATGTCTGGAGGGCTTGGACATCTTGCTTTTGACTTATTACAGCTCTAAGCCTGACCCAAATAAGTTGAGATGCTTGGCTAACTCAATTTTTGGATGTGGGAGGTGCTGACTCACAATGGCTTTGGTGTCCTCATGGGGCTTTCCAGCCTCCCATTGCCCCAGCTGCTCCGTGCTGGCTCCTGCTTGAAGGTACCATCCCCAAAAGAACACAGTCTCCAGCACAGTGACAGTCCTGTCACCAAGCAGCTGGTGTCACACTGCCATCCTTCCCATTCGCATCCTGTGTTTTTTTCCCACAGGGCTTCTGGGGGCTCTGGGACCATGGCATGGCTCTGCCTGGGGAGGGACAGCTAAAAGTAGCTCAGGCTTCTGCCCGAGTTCCTGTTTAGGTTGTGCACAGGAAACCAGAGGGGATATTTGTGTCATTGCTGGCCAGAAGAAAATTAAAAAAAAAAGGAAATAGGAAAGTGGCAGGGCTGAAATATGTAGTTGTGGAGCAGCAGCTGCTTCCACTCAGTGTCCCACAGTCGGGGGCAATGCCAGCATCCTGGGGTGATGGCACAGGAGTTGAGTCAGGATATGGGGCTTTCCCAGGAAGCTGGGAGCATTTGGGAGCCCCGGTACAACAGTAAGCCCCTGTGTGTCAGGCCCTCACTCCACATCTCACCTTTCCTCCCAGAGAAGCTGTACAACTCGCAGGGGCCGGAGCTGCGGCGATCCCTCTTCTCCCTGAAGCAGCTCTTTCAGGTACAGTGCTGCTGGTGCAGTGGGGGGGCCAAGGGGCTCCCCCAGGCCTGGCTGCCCCCTCACACACTGGATTAACACCTGGCCTTCACCCTGCAGGAGGACAAGGACCTGGTACCTGAGTTTGTGAACCTGGATGGGTTGACGTGCCTGATCAAAGTGGGAGCAGAGGCCGACCAGAACTACCAGAATTACATCCTCCGGGGTTGGTATTTGGGCACTGGGCGCCTCTGGAGCAGATTGCCTAAAGAAGCTGTGCATGCTCCATCCCTGGAAGTGTTCAAGGCCAGGTTGGATGGGGCTTTGATGCAACTTGGTGTAACAGAAGGTATCCCTGCCCATGGCACAGGGTTGGAATGAGATGGTCTTTAATGTCCCTTCCAACCCAAACTATTCCAGGATTCTATGCTCATCCCCTAGAAGAAGGTCAGGAGAGCAAATTTGCCATGGCTACTTTGCCTTCACAGCTGCCTGACACTGCTGTGGCAATGCTGTGCAGGGATGGGAATGCCCAACCCCTGCCTGCCATGCCATCAGCCTGCCCACTCTCTGCCTTGCAGCCTTGAGCCAGATCATGCTCTTTGTGGATGGGATGCAGGGTGTCATCAACCACAATGAGACCATCCAGTGGCTGTACACGCTGTCAGGAAGCCTGGTAAGTGTCTGTTCCTGGGGGGCTGCCTGTGCCCACCACTGCACCCCCCTTCCCTGCCTGTGTCTGTCCCCTTGCGTCGTCCCTCAGAGGATGTACTCCACTCTGCCTCTGGGCTCGGTGCCCTGGTATCTTTGCTTGTGTTGGGTGTAGCTCCCACCCATCTGGAAGTCACCCAGGGTCTGCAGAGCTCCCTGTCCTGATGTGACCAAGTTCCCAGGCAGAGAGCTTGAGTTAGATGGTCCTGCTCTAGTTCTAGAGCCAGTGTCCCTTGGCCATCAGCATCACAACTGCAGGTCCCTGGCCCCATGGCAAAGCCCCGAGTTCTGGGGCATGTGCGCAGCCACCCCAGTGTCACCCCAGCATCACTGGCAGCTCCCTGCCACTGCTGCTGTCCCAGCTGCCATCCCTTGTCCCAGTTTCGCCTGGTGGTGAAGATGGCCCTGAAGCTGCTCCTGGTGTTTGTGGAGTACACAGAACCCAATGCTTTGCTCCTCATCCATGCTGTCAATGCCGTGGACCAAGCAAGAGGTGGGTGCAGCCCCAGCCACCCACAAGGTCCCCGCTGGGGGATGGTGTCCCCTCCTGGCCCGCGTGTCACCTGCACTTGCTGCTTTTCCCAGGCACCTGTCCATGGTCCAACCTGATGGCCATCCTGAAGCAGTGCCATGGGGCTGACACAGAGCTGCTGGTGTTCACCATGACACTGATCAACAAGGTCTGAGGGGGTGTCCCCATGGTGCCATGCTGGTGGGCTTGGGGTGGGTCACCCCAGTCTCAGCAGCATCCCTCTGGTCCTGATCAGACGCTGGCAGCCCTCCCTGACCAGGACACCTTCTACGATGTGACTGACTGCCTGGAGCAGCAGGGCATGGAGCAGGTGGTGCAGCAGTACCTGGGCAGCAAGGGCACCGACCTCGACTTGAGACAGCAGTTCACACTCTATGAAGTGAGCGGGGCTCCTGCAGGGTCTGGGCATGTGCCACGTCCAGTGTCAGCAGAGAGGGTGGGTGCATGGGGTGGCAGGGGTGCTGCTGTGCCCAGTGCCATGCCCTCTGGTCCCTCCACAGAGTGCTCTCAAGCTGGAGGATGGTGTGGAAGAGCCGCCCTCGGGGGGACGCAAGGAGCGGAGGAGAACAGACGAGAGCCGGCGTGGGTGGCGATCCCAGGGCAGCTGCCCAGAGCCCAGTGCTAATGCCCAGCCACTTCTGGGCTCCCCTGACACTCCAAAGGAGCCCCTGGCTGAGGACATCCCAGCTGTCCCCTCACCTGGCAGCCCAGCAGAGTAAGTGCGGCTGGAAGTGATCCATGGTGAGGATGTTCTCGGAATTATGAAAACACTGGGGTGCAGCATAAGCAGCAATTGCATCCGTTGCCAGTGCCAGGGTGGAGAGCAGTCCTGTGGAACTTGCTCTCAGTTTCTGTCACCTCTTCTTCCTCCAGACCCTGTCCCACCAGCATCTACAACAGTGCATCCAGTGTGCGGCTGGCCCTGGCCTCCCCCCAGGCTGAGAAGGAGCAGCCCCCGGGCCTGGGAGAGCGCAGTGTTTACAAGTGAGGAGCCAAGAGGGGCTGGGTTCATGGGAGTCCCCCCGGGGTGGCAAGATGGGCTCCCAGGAGCATGAGATGTGCCTATCCCAGGGCACACTCTGCCTTTCCCAGGGGGAAACGGTCTGGGAGGGCACCAGGGCTGGAGAGATGTGTGATGGGGCAGCACGTATCAGAGGGTCTGGCCAGGGGCTCCAGGGCATCCTTTGGGCATGCACAGCTCTTCTCCAGCTCCTCCTCATTCTCCTCTCTGCCCACACTTGCCCTCTCCTCTGCCCACTCTTTCTATCTTTCCTTTTGCAGGCTGCGCCAAACTGCCCCTGTCTGGTAAGTGCCTGGGCTCTGCACGCATGTGCTCCCTCCCAGCATGGTCGTAGAATCATAGAATCCTGGAATGGTTTGGGTTGGAAGGGACCTTTAAGATCACCTAGATCTAACCATGGGCAGGGATACCTTCCATTAGACCAGGCTGGTCAAAGCCTCATCCAGCCTGTCTTGAATACAAGGGATGGGGCACCCACAGCTTCTCTGAGCAATTCGTGCCATTGCCTCACCACCCTCATGGGGAAGAATTTCTTCCTAATATCCAATTTAAACCTACTCTTTTTCAGTTTAAATACATTCTCCCTTGTCCTATTAATTCTCGCATGTCCTATCCTATGATGCTCCAGGGGTAGTGGGCACTTGCAGCCACCTCACTGCCCCCATCCCTCGCCTCTCCCCTTCAAGTCCTGCCTGTGGGATCTCAGCCCACGCCCCCCATCACCAGCATCCCCCACAGGATGATGGCACCCTCTGAGCTCTGCTTTGGGGTGAGGTGTCTCTGCTGGGGCTGGCACAGCCTGTTCAGGTGTCCTGGCCTGGTGGGGGAGACTGTGTCCTGTCTCACCAGCACCCAATGCCATGTGGTGCCTGGGCAGGAGGGGACTTGCCAGGGCTCTCCCAACTGCCTGTGAACCTGGGGGCCATGGGGTGACAGCAAGGTGAGGGTCCCATGTTGGAGGGCTGCCAGGTGGGTGTGTGCAGGACACGTGATCCCCAGGGGGCTGCCAGCAGTGGGGGCTGACCCCTGTTTTCCCTCAGGCGGGAGGATTCCCCCTCCTTGCATGGGGACAAGCCTATTTTGAGGAAGTTTGAGTAAGTAGAGGCATGCGTGTGTCTCCAGGCATGCGCTTCCTTGGGCTGGTGCCCGGCTGGAGGTGTCTGGGCTCCAGCCATGCAGGGCATGAGGAGCAAGAGGGTCTCCTCAAGTGTCTGCCTGAGCGCCCTCATGGGTTTTGCAGCTTTTGGATGAGGGTTGCAGTGAACATCAGGTCTGTTAGGACCAACTGGTGATAGTGGTGCCCTGATGGCACAAGCCTTTGGTTCCCATGGGGCCTGTCCCTGAGCCATGGGGACATCACTTATCTCTCTGCAGGGCTCAGAGGAGGTTGAATCCTCTGGGTCTCTGATGCAGTGTGTCCAGTGCAGGGGGTTTCTGTGCTGTGGGGCTGGCTGTGCAGTGTGGCATGGCATGGTGTGCCCATTACCCCCATCCCTTGCTCCCAGCCAACATCCACCCCTGTCTTGCAGAGCTCGTTTTTTGGAGAACCTCGCCGCAGCCCAGAAGGAGAAAATCTCTTCCATGGCCAAGTCACGGCTCGACATCCTCAGTGATGCTACACTGGAGCATCCCACTGCTCTTGCATGGGAAAGAGACAGCAGCACCTCTGATTCCGGGATGGAGCCACCCAGCATAAGTAGGTGCTGCCAGGCTGTGTGTTCCCAGCTCATCAGGGTCCCCGGGGTGGGGGTTAGTGGTCCCTCTGCCCCCATCCCACACCTGTGATACCCAGAGCCTGGGAGGAGCTGGTAGTACCTCCTTGCTCAAAACACAGGCATCCAAGCACACCTCACAGGGAGCAGGAACTCAGCTCTGCATGGAGCCCAGCACTACCTGCCCCCTCCAAGTGGGTTGTTCCAGCTTCCCTCTCTCCCTGCAGAGTCTCGCCTGGCTCGGTCTGATACCACTGACTCCTGCAGCACCATCTCCTCTGACACCAAGTTTATGCTGGACATGCTCTATGCCAAGGGCTCTTCGGAGCCAGGGAGGGAGAAGGTATTCCCTGAGATCCCATCATCCCCCCACATCCAGGGTGAGGCAGAGATGGATGCCAAGGGAGGTAGCAGCCAGGAGCAGGAGAGTGCCTGGCTCTGTGGCAGGGCTCCAGATGGGCCAGTGGCCAGTGCCCATGCCAAGCTGGCACGTGCCATGTCCAGCATAGATGCTGAAACCCACACACAGAAGCTGGAGAACACTGGGATGATGCCCATCAAGAAGGACATGGAGCTGACGTGGGAGCGCCTGGAGGCCAGCCCTGGGCAGCTGAAGATCAAGGACCTGGACTTCACTGATTTGGAGGAAGAAGAAGATTTTGACATCCTAGACACAGGGCCAATGACCAATGGCTCCTTCCTTCATCCTGGCATTGAAGCAACAAGTGCTGGAACATTGATGGTTCCCCCTCCACCTCCTGCAGTCCCTGGTTGCCCACCACCTCCACCTCCACCTCCTGCAGTCCCTGGTTGCCCACCACCTCCACCTCCACCTCCTGCAGTCCCTGGTTGCCCACCACCTCCACCTCCTGTGGCCCCTGGCTGCCTGCCCCCACCAGGGCTGTCAGCAACAGATGGCCCCTCCCAGGCCAAGAAGAAGAGGACAGTGAAGCTCTTCTGGAAGGAGCTGAAGCAGCTGGATGGCACTGTGGGGCCAGGCAGGTTTGGCCAGGGGACACTGTGGGCATCCCTGCAGAACGTTGAGGTCAATGCTGCCAAACTGGAGCATCTCTTTGAGTCACGGTCAAAGGAAGTGCCAACTTCAAAGGTACCAGCAGACACCCATCAGCCAAGGGGATTTGAGGGGTGGGAGGAAGGATGTTGATTCCTGCGGGGACCCTCAGCATGGACTCATCACCCCTACCCTATGCTGAGGCTGGGTACTGGCAGCCTGGAGGCTCGGTGGGGGTGGCGATGGGCACTGCACAGGTTTGGCTCACCACAGGGTCTGTGATTGACTCCCATGTCCATGATGAGTTCATGAGTCCTTTGCCTGGGTTCTCCACACATCCTGTCCCCTTTGCAGAAAGCCATTGATGGGAAGAAGGTGGTGGTGGTGCTGGACCCCAAGAGGAGCAATGCCATCAACATTGGCCTCACAGTGCTGCCACCCGTCCACATCATCAAGACTGCTGTGCTCAACTTTGATGAGTTTGCAGTCAATAAGGAAGGGATTGAGGTGAGTACAGGAGAAGCTCAGCCCCTCTGAGGTCCTTGTGCAGGTCGCTCCCCCTGGCCAGGAGACTTCCATGCTGTGGTGCCTGGAGTGACACATCCAAGGATGACATGTCTGGAGTCTGACATATCCCTCTTTCCCTGCTGTAGAAAATCCTGACCATGGTCCCGACCGAGGAGGAGAAGCAGAAGATCCAGGAGGCCCAGCTGGCCAACCCTGATGTGCCCTTGGGTTCTGCAGAGCAGTTCCTGCTTGCCCTGTCTTCCATCAGTGACCTCACGGCGAGGCTCCAGCTCTGGGCCTTCAAGCTGGATTATGAGAGCCTGGAGCAGGTACAGAGCCACATACCCCATCTCCCCTTTGCCCTCCCACCACTGCCACCCCAGCAGTGCTGAGCACTGAGCCGTGTGTTCCTGGTGGGGACCAGCCATGTCCAGGCATGGGAGGTGCCATCCTGGCTGGAGATGTACTGCAGGTCCCCAAGGAAAGCATGGGCTTGAGTTGACCAGGAGGTGGTTGTCCTCATGGGTGAATGCTGAAGTTCTCAAGGGATCTCACTTGCCTCTCCTCATGCAGGAGATTGCAGAGCCGCTCTTTGATCTGAAGGTGGGCATGGAGCAGCTGGCCAGAAATCACACCTTCAAGTGCATCTTGGCCACACTGCTGGCCATGGGCAACTTCTTGAATGGTTCTCAGGTGAGGAGCAGGGTGAGGACCAGCCATGGTGCAGGAGGGACCATGGTGAGCCTGGGAAGGCACCTGAGGCTGGATGGTGCTGGTGAGGACCCAGTGGACCTGCAGAATGGAGGTCTGCTGGAGGAGGGATGGAGAGCCCCTGCTGAGTCCATTGGGTTTCAGAGCAGAGGTTTTGAGCTGGGCTACCTGGAGAAGGTCTCTGAAGTGAAAGACACGGTGCACCGGCAGTCCCTGCTCCACCATCTCTGCCAGATGGTGGTAGAGAAGTTCCCAGAAACCACTGACCTCTACTCGGAGATTGCCTCCATCACCCGCTCTGCCAAGGTGAGGCAAGGCAGGTGATACCTGGGCAAGGAAAGGATGTGGGTCCCATGGCTGCCCAGCTCCACCAGCAGTCACTCTTCCAGGTTGACTTTGAAGAGCTGGCCAACAGCCTGGTGCAGCTGGAGCGGAGGTGCAGGGCCTCCTGGGACAACCTGAAGGTAATTGCCAAACACGAGAGCAAGCCAGTGCTCAAGACCAAGCTGACAGAGTTCCTCAAGGACAGCACCCAGCGCATCGTTGTCTTGAAGGTGGTGCACCGGCGCATCCTCAACAGGTTGGTGGCTTGAGGTCCTGGGGGCACAGCAGGAACCCCACAGTCCTGTTGGTGGCCCACCACAACCAACACTCCCATAGGTTTCACTCCTTCCTGCTGTACCTGGGGTACCCGGTGAGCATGGCACGGGACGTGAAGGTGACACCCATCTGCAAACTGCTGCGGGAATTCGCCCTGGAATACCGCACCTGCCGGGAGCGCGTCCTGCAGCAGCAGAAGAAACGGGCTGCCCATCGTGAGCGCAGCAAGACCCGGGGACGACTCATCACCGAGGTATGGGGATGCTCAGCCAGATGCCACCAGGAGGTGATGCTCCCCAGGTCCCTGACACCCACCTCTCCTCCCAATGCAGACCGAGAAGTTCTCTGGCATCGCTGAGGCCGTTTTGCCACCTGCCGTGGTGTCCAGCAGCCCCAAGGAGCAGATGGAAGCGGGTCACGAGAGCATGAAGAGTGTGCTGACCTCCCCTGTGGATATCCCTGCCCGCCGCAGCCGGGCCAGCCAGGGTAGGAGCAGGATGGCAAATGCACTCAAGGCATGTCTGGCTGGCTGGGCACGGTTGATGCCAGCATCTTCATTGTGCCTCTGCAGGAACAGGGCATTCCACCCCAACCCAGGGCTCCTCAGCCCAGGAGGATGTTCCCAGCTCCCCAGATGATGCTTCGGATGAAATCATGGACCGGCTGGTGAAATCAGTGACTCACAATGCCAACCCCCGACCCTGCACCAACAAGGAGCGCAGGAGGTCCCGAGGCAATAGGAAGTCATGTAAGTCCCATCACTGTCTCCACACTCTGTCCCTGTACTCTGTCCCATCTCCATGTCCCTGTCCCATCTCTGTGTTCCTGCCCAGATGCTTTTTCCCACCCCTGTGTCCCTGTCCCCTTACCATCTCTCATCAATTTGTCCCTGTCCCCATGCCCTGTTTCAACCCTATATCTCTCTTCCCATGCTCTGCCCAGTCCCTGTACTCTGTCTCATCTCTGCCCCTGTCCCTGTCTTCTGTCCCATCTCCGTGTCTCTGTGCTCTGTCTCCATGACTTGTCCTATCTCTTATTCCTATCCCCTGCCTGGCTCCTTTGCCATGGGCCACCAATGACCTGCCAAGCTGAGCCTACCAGGCCACAGCAGGATGTACCCTGAGACCAGTCCATGCCACTGCACCCCACTGCCACTCTCCCCAGTATGCCAGGGCCACCATGTCTGGGCAGGCACCTAGTGCATGGGGCCCCTGACACCCAGCACTGCTGGTGCTGCCAGTGGCACACTCTCCTCTTCCTGCAGTGCGACGGACGCTGAAGAGTGGGCTCAGCGATGACCTGGTGCAGGCGCTGGGCCTGGGGCGGGCGCCTGGCATGGATGTTTGAGGGGGCCAAGGGGCCTCATGCTGCTCCCCACCGCCAGCAGCCCCAGAGCAGAATGTGGTGCCAGCTCCCGGGGCTCCAGGATTGGCACTCTCGGCACCTTTGGTCTTGCCTCACTTTTCCCTTCTGACCTCCATCTCCCAGAGGTGCAGGCAGCAGGATGGAGTGATGTCCCCGAGCTGCTCCGTGGTGACCAGGAAGGAGGATGCTCAGCACCTGTGCATGGAGGCTCTCGGGGCTCATCTCCTCAGCAGTATTATAGGGGTCAAGGGTTTGGACCCAGATCACCCTCTGGGAATTGGGTCTGGCCTGAGGCTGCTGTGGCAATAAAGTGATCTGACACGCTGCCAGCATCCCTTGTCACTGTACCCAAGAGGCCAGAATGATGTGGTACTCCAACCTAGACAAGCCAGTATCCCTCTTCCTGCGTCCCCAACCCTGCTGCCTGAAGCAAGCACTCAGCCAGCCCTGTGGCTTGCAGGCACCATTGTCCCTCTGGGGACAGCACGATCCCCTCTGTACCAGGACAGCTAGGGGACATTTCCAGAAGGAGCAAGGACTGCTGCCAGCCTCAAGGCTGTATGCTCAAGGGCAGGAGCAGCAGCTCAAGCCCAAAGCCACAGCACAGTAAAATCATCTCTCACCTCTTACTTACAAACCTCTCCTGTGGGGTTTTAGTCAGACCCAGACCTGGGTCAGAGGCAGGGTGGTGGTTCTGCTCCAGGAGCAGGTCAGGGGCACAGCAGCCATGTTGCAAGCCTTGGAAATATTCCTTGTGCTTTGCAGAGACAGGCTACCTGGTACTGTAAATGCAGCAAGGGTACCATCCATCTGTCCCCATGTGGGACTGGGAGATGTCCCTGCCACCTCCTGTCCCAGCGTGGTTCATGCCATGCTAGATGCGGGTTAAACCCCACACTGGGTGCTGGCTGCGATGCTTTCCATGGGTGGGTACCATTTCTGAGCATCCCCCTGTGCCAGCTGCAGTGCTTTGGGCACTGTCACCCATGGTAGAGACACTTGGGAATGGTGTCGTATTATCCATCACAGCAGCTCCACCTCGGCGCTGCCTCCAGCCCTGAATCCCACGTAGCAGGTCTCTATGGCTTTCAAGGAATGAAGAAAAACTCCACTGGGCAGGGCAGCTTCTTCCTCCCGGCTATCTCTGCCCAGGGTTTTCCCTCTCCCACAAGGCTGGACATGTTAGTGGCCTCGGAGGTGCAGGGCACCACCAGCCTGCCCAGCTTGTGGTGTGTCTGAGATATTCCTGGGTGGCTCTGGGAAGAGCCCAATACCACACTGAGAGCTGCAGGTGTCCCAGAGGTGCCCCAAGATGTGGTTTGGCTCCTGCCCTCTGGGTCCTTGACTTGGAGGTGCAAAGAGAGGACAAAGAAGTTATGATAGGCAACACTGAGCCACAGCAGGAAACAGAAGGGTATGGGAAAGCATCTTCCTGAACTCCTGCACCTGCCCCAGGTACCTAAATGTGACAACATGTGACATGTTACACATGTGACAACCCCAGGACTGTTGCTCCCCAGGCCCTTGCTGGAGGCAACTGAGGCAGGGTGCTGGGGAATATGTCCCCATCCGGGTGGTTCGGTGGCACTTGGGGCAGCCGTGTGCTCAGCAAAGACCTCTGCCAACCTGATTGGTTTTTTCCACTTTTTTTTTTTTGGCAGCCTTGGTGATATTTCCAGGATTCCCAGCCCAGCCCCGGGCACACGCTGCCCTTGAGCGGCGCCTGAAGTGCTTGGCTTGGCCACGGCACAAGTGGCTTATGCCAAAAATACAATTGGGAGGGGTAGCCCCCAAGGGAAGGAGAGGGGGTGGTGCGATGCCCGAGGTACCTTTGTGAGCCGAGGCAGGTTCGCGGCAGTCACACGGCTTGGTGGAGACCCGTGGCCTCAGGCAGATCAGCAGAGCTGGAGTTGGGGTGCTCCGCCCGTAGTTGACTCCTGGGTGGGATGAGGTGACCCTGCCGGAGCACCCCTCGGCACCCAGCACCTCCATTCCTTCCTCCGTTCCCCTGCGTGGCTCCTGCCCATGCCAGCCCAGGGCCACGAGCTGTGTCCTGCTGCCACGAGGGGGCACGGCGGCCACGCGCAAGGCGAGGCCACCCGAAACACGCTTCGTGTCCCGCTGCTCTGCAGGCGCTCGCCACCGGCCTTCAGTGTGTTGTTCCCCCCTTCCCCGGCACCCTGCGCCCGGCTCCCCCTCCCCCTCGAGATAGCCTGCCTCTTTCATGTCCCCTGTGGAATGACAGCCACGTCCTTGGTCCTGGCTGTTTGTCTGGCTGGAGGGGACAGGCTTCTATCCCCTGTGCTCAGCTGTGTCTCCAGTGCTTGTCCCTGGCCCCCATTGTGCCCTGGCCCCCTTCCAGGCAGTGGGCAGGAGCTGGGGACAGCAGGGACTCCACTTGTTGCTGCATTTACCCTCTTCTGTAGCTCCCACCCTTATTGTGATAGACAATGTCCCCTGCCTTCTCCATTCCACCGTTTCCGTAGGACTATCCCAGCGCAGGGTCCCGTTTGCTGCCACGCTCTGAGGTCACCTCCAGCCTCATGCTACACAGGCATGTCCCCAAACTCAGGGTGAGGGATTACCCATAGTCTTGGCCCATTGTCTTGTGTGAGAAGCACAATTCCCACCAGGAATAGCACAGCCTCACCTCTGTTCCCAGGTTAGAGCAATACAGAGCATTTCCTGAAAGCACCTGGCCACTTTATAGGAGCACCATGATCATCTACCACTCCCCAAATTCCAGTTGATGCAGGACTCCTCCTCTGCTTCCTGGCCCCAATCCTCTTAAGCAACTCCATGCTGGCAACATGCTCCATTCTGCAACCACCTTTCCCAGCAGGATGGAGGCATCGGATGGGAACCAGGTCACAGCTGCTGTGACCTACTGCCCTCCTCCCTGGGGGAAAAGGGAGCAGGATGTCACTTGGAGCCTGACCCAGTCAGCTTCCTCTGGCATCTGTCCTGGCCAAGGGTGAGCCACATTTCCCCTGTCCCCATCACCCCAGTGTCAAGGTAGAGACCCTGTCATGGGCGTGGAAGAGATGGGAAATGTGAGGGAGATGACAGACTGGCAAAGCAAGCCTGGCATGGGTACCACACGTGCCTCAGGAGAGCACCAGGCATTAGTGGAGCTGGAATCACTTTGGTATATCACCAATGCATCATAACCACAGCAACACAGCAAGGTCCCTGCAGCCCAAAAGCAGTTCTTGTTTGGGGAACCGTGGTGCAGAAAGCCCAGCTGGCAAAGGGGCTGCCAAGGTCTTGTGGACACGGTGACACAGGGTCCCCAACGGGGCAGAAGGCGAAACCTCTCCCAAAGCCATGAATGCAGCTGGAAGCAGAGCCGTGTTTTGTAAATACATGGGAATCCTGCACAACCTGAAAGAACAAGTCAGAGGCAGGAATGTTCCAAAGACAAGGGGGTTTGGAAAGAGCCAGACCCAGGGTCAGTGCTTAGCTGGATGCTCCATGTTGCCAGCAAGGCTGTCCTGGGGAGCAGCTCCGATATTCCCCAGAGAAGCTGCTCCAGTCACAGCACCCTGGAAGCACGGAGGTCCTGCCCAGGTGCTGGGGAAAGGTTTAGGCTGTACCCATCATCCAGGTGAGATGTGTAGAAACCCCCCACAGGTGGAGGATCAAAGACTGGGGCTCAGGCTGATCACACCAACATGGCATCAGATGCAGAGGGATGATGGCCACCAATTGTCACCTGTGGTTTACAGCTTCAAAACATATGGAAAGTCCAATAAAAGTCCTTGGTCAAGTAAGTTGGAAACAAGGAATGGAAACTAATGAGAAGAGGAAGAATGTCCCAGAACAAGGAGCTAAGGTGGTTCCATGGGCAGCGGCAGCTGTGGCTTAGGTTGCCAATGCCATGAGAAGTGCCTCCAGGCTGGGATTTGTTAGACTCAGTTTCCATCTCCTGGGTTTGGGAAAGGATCACAGGGATATTGTTGTGTGCAGGAAAGGCTTCCTGGACTGAGCCTGGCTCAGCTGAATCACAGCTACCTGTGGATCTATGCTCCCCAGGGAAGAAAGTCACTATAACAGCAGAAAAGTTCAACCAGAACCAGTAGAACTGCACAAGTTCAGTGGTAGGACACAAATATTTGGTGCTAGGAGTAATTAATCATTGTCCTCTGCAAGATGCTTTGGGTCAAAATAAGAGTTAATTCCAGGCAGTGCAACAGCCTTTGTCACCCCTGAACTGTCTCCGGCCCCAGACGCCAATGGGCTCCAGTGTCCCAAATCTTCACTGTGAAGAAGGATGAATGCACATCCATCCAAAGGCTCTTTGAGGACATGATGTGGGACAGAAGGACCTCCTTGTGCTATAGTCAGCGAGCCACATCCCCTTTCCCGTGGGTCCATGGTAGGTACCCAGCCCACAAGGGACATCCAAGGGGGTTCCAGCCCCATGGTCCTCTCTCCTAAGACAACTGCTCCCAGGGAAGGACTATACCTGTGGCCAGTGTGAGAAAGCAAGTGCTGGCACAAACGTCCATCAGCACTGAACAGACAAAAGTGCCCTGTTAGGCACTTGCCTGGCTGGTGTTTCCTGAGGAGATAATGGCCCTGGAAGAAGGACTTGCTGTTTTGGAGATTAAGTACCTGTGGGAGCAGCGTGTGGATGAATCACAACCCTCATGGGCTTAGAGCCCCTGGAAATGGCTCATGGCACTTTGAAAACAATGTCGTGAATCTTCTACGGATCAGATTAGGGAGTGGAACAATTATCTCAAAACCTGTTAGTCATGGGAGGCTCCATGAGCTGGAGGAACAGCCTAGGGCAAGGGAAGCACTAGGAAGATGTGCTCTGTGTGTCCCCACTCCTGGGGAGCTTCATGAGCAGCCCCAGGAAGGGTGTGGGAGGTAGCTGTGGTTGAACCAGCCTCGCTTCCCCTGCAAAAGGTGAGCTGTAATTAGCAGAACAGGTACAGAAGAGCTCAAGTAGGTCAAAAGGTAATGGGGCTATCGCTGGTGTTTCCCAACAGCTACAGCTGGGAGGCACCCTCAGCATTGAGCAATGGGCAGATGAACAAGGCCAGGCACTGTCTTCAAGGGAAGATACACCAAGGTCACCCTGACTACACACCAGCCTTTTGGGGGAAAGCTGGGGAACAGCCAGGGCCAGCAAACAGTGCTGCTCGTCCAGCACCACCGCACTGGACTCCATGGTGAGAGCATCCATGGAAAGCTCTGACTGCCATGACAGAGAACACCGTGGCTATCTACAACTCAGCCTGAGGATTCCCACAAGAAGAGCATCCTGATACCACGTGTGAGGAGCTCTGGAAAGGATGGATGGACATCCAACCCAGCTCTCAAGGGTACTGTGGGAATTCATGTTGTGTTTTGGGAATGGCCACATCTACCTCTGTGAAACACCATCAAGAGTACAGAATCTACATTCTGGCTGCCTCTGTAAAGCGCCACATCCCTGATCCTGTTCCCCTGTACATCCCCGCATCTCCCAGCACCTCTGGCTTGGCCAGTGCAATGAGGGATGCTCTCTCTTGGAAAACAACCTTTCCCAAACAGGATTTTTCAAGTCCCAGTGAAGTCACGGGTGGGGAAGTTTAACTGGGTCCCATTCTGGCCCAAGTTCCCTGAGGCTCTGCCTTGCGGCCACCTCCACTATTTTCACTGAGTTCAGTAGCCCAGGGACACAAGCAAGCAGATTCCTGTGGGAAAGCCTGCGGCCATGCTGTTGTGAGCATCCCTCCTCCTCTACCTGGGCATTCCCAACATTCCCTTGAGCACTGTGAACTCAGCTGGGTGCCACCACCACGCCCCAGCAAAACCACCCCAGCCTGTTTGACGCTGCACCTCTGCAGCACTGCCGTTGCCATCACCACTGATGAAATGTGTTTTTCTGCCAGTACCAGGGAGGTTGTTTCCAGTAAGGATAGCACAGGCATCCCTGGCACGCACCACCAGCACACGAGGGCTTGCAGGGTCTGGTGGGGCAGCCAGTAGTGTTGGCAGCAGGGCTGGCAGAGCCTTGCTTCTCCAGGGAGCGAGAGAGATGTTGATGCTGGCATGTGAAAGCCCATGTGGAGGGCACTGGGGGTCAGGCCCATGGCAGAGACGCACGAAGGATCACCAAGTACAGAGACTTGGTGAAACATTAAAGCAGGTGCTTAATAAAGCAAGCCCAGCGGCAGCAATTACCCTGTGTAATTAACCTGAGAAGGAGAGGACTTTGACCCCCCCCTAAGCTGGGTGGTGCACAGGGCTCCTGCCAGCACCCACTGGAGATGGCATGGACCTGGCATTCGGCACTGCATGGCAGGGCTTCCAAGAGCCTCACTGGGACAAGTGAGGAGCCAACCTCCTCAGCCATGCTGAAGTCCCAGAATAACAACAGGTAGGAGGGGGACAGAGTGCTGCCTGGTCCAGGTGCTGAAAAATGGTTTGGGATCACCCAGGGGTCATTGACCCCAAATCACAGAATGCAACTGGGAGGGATTCACACCACACCTGACTGCTCTGGGCACCAGGAGAAACCAAATGTGGCTGGCCAAGGCACTGGGACCCAGGTGGCCCAGTGCCCTTCTGGTACACCTCAGCAGGTCCTGGGGGCACCACCCTGTGCAGGGAGACCCGATGGGGTGGCTGAGCCCTCTGTTCCCTGTGTCCCAGCAGGATGTGGGTGCTGGTGACACTGGTTCTGGCTTGGGCAGCAGGCAGGGGAGCCTCTCTGCCCTGGATACAGTGCCACTTCCTGCCAGGAAGCTCTGCCCAGCACAGGCACCAAGACAAGCTGTGCTAGGCCAACCCAAGCTGAGCCAAGCTGAGTTGAAACAAGCTGAGCTGAGCTGTGCTTACCTAGGTGGCATGGTGTCCCAAAGCTGTGTTGAACCGAGCTGAGCTGAACCGTGCCGTAGGTGCCACAATATCTCAAGCCATGCTGAACCAAGTTGAGCCATGCTGGACTGAGAAGAACCAAACTGTGGCAGGCTGAGCTCCGCTGAGTTGAGTTGAGCTGAACTGAGCTGACTCAAACTGAGCTGAACCAAGCTGAGTCAAGCTGAGCTGTGACTACCTAGGTGGCATCCTAAGCCATGCTGAGTCATGCTGAGCCGTGCCAAGCTCTGGTGAGCTAAACTGTGCCTATCTAGGTAGCATGATGTCTCAAGACGTGCTGAGCTGAGCCAAGCCAAGATGTGCTAAGCTGAGCTGTGCCTACCTAGGTGGTATCATGTCCTGAACTGTGCCAAGATGAGCTGAGCCATGCTGTACATGGCATGATGTCCCAAGCTCTGCTAAGCCAAGCTGAACTGAGCTGTGCCTACCTGGGTAGAGTCATGTCCCAGTCTTGAGCCATGTTGAACCGAGCTGAGCTGAACTGCACCTACCTAGGTGGCACAGTGTTCTGAGCAGGGCACAGCTGAGCTGAGCCAATCCAAGCTGTGCCAGATTGATCTGTGCTTTACATGGGTGGTGTCATGTCCCAAGCAGGGCTGAGCTGTGCTGAACCATGCCAAGCTGAGCTGAATTGTGCCTACTGAGGTGGCGCAATATCCTGAGCTCAGTTGAGCCAAGCCATGCCAAACTGAATTGTGCCTATCTGGCACATCAACATGTCCTGAGCTGTGCTGTGCTGAGCTGAGCTGTGCCTACTTGGGTGGCATCGTGTCCTGAGCAATCCTGAGCCATGCCAAGCCGAGCTGAGCTGTGCATACTGAGGTGGTCCTGAAGTGTCCTGAGCTGAAATTGAATTGTGCCTACTTAGGTGGCATAGTGTCCTGAGCAGGGCTGCGCAGAGCTAAGCCATGCTGACACAAGCTAAGCTGTGCCTATGAGCCGAGCCCTGTCCTGAGCAGGGCTGAGATGAGCCGAGCTGTGCCTTCTTAGGTCCGAGCTGGCATCATGTCCCGAGCTGGGCTGAGTAGAGACATGCAAGGCTGAGCCGCGCTGAGCGCACCTACCTAGGCATCACAATAGACTGAGCAGGACTGAACCAAGCCACGCGGTGCCGAGCCGAGCCGCGGAGAGCCACGCTGAGCCGTACCTACGCAGGCGGCATGATGTCCCGAGTCGTGCCGCGCCGCGCC
>WEIV01005109.1:26502-54113 GCA_013390005.1 Calyptomena viridis
AGGTGAGTGCGGGGACACGGCCTCGACGCCCCGACGGCACCGCCAGGGCTCGGGGAGCAGAACGGGCTGTCCCGCAGGCACTGGGACGCTGCTGCCAGCGGGGTCCCGCTGGGGAACAGCCACCGCTGCCAGCGCATCCCTTATCCTCTTCCACGTCCAAGCAGAACCGGACAGGCTGTACCTGCCCCCGAAGCAGGGAGTTGCATTGGCCCCTCGAGTGTTGAGCACTAGTTGCAGCACAATGCCGAGAGCTGCTTCTTCTGGAAGCCCAGACTTTGGATGGGATAGAGCCAGAGCACTGGCTTGGGACCCCCTTGGCTGGCCCAAAGGCTGCCGTCTCCTCCTTTCTGCTCTGAAGCTGTAGTTGTTCTTGGAAAGCTACTCATGGCATCTCTAGAGGCTACAACAGAGCTGGCTACATAGGGCTGAGCATCACTGCTTCATCCAGAGCTCCATCCTGGGAGCTGTGGGGGCAAGTGAGGCTGTTCCCCCTGCTATGTGGGAACATATATATCCTTGGGACATGCTGCCCAGCCACTGCCTGCCTTCTCTTTGGGCTGCTTGGCCCAGAGTCCCTCTGTGGGGAAGGTGGCTTCACAGGGAATGTGCTGTGCTCCCAGACTTTGCACAGCTCTGGCTTGGTGCTGAATCTCTTCAGGATATCTTGGTATACAAATGCTTTTCCCACTCCTTCTGCCTGGCAGTGGAGCTGGAAGATGATGAAGAGAGCTGGGCTCAGCAGTGCTTTGCTCTGAGGCGATGGCAGTAGACAGGGTGAAGAGGAGGTGCTGGAGCTGGGGTGGTTGTTGCTGTAGGTGTACCCAGAAAGCGCTGCTGGCTCTGCGTGGATGCAGAGGAGAGGGAAGCTTGTGGGTACAACCTTGGCAGTGCTCCCAAGGACAGAAACTTGCATCCTTGTGGGAATGGCTGGGCTGGGCTTGAAGGCTCCCAAGTTGGAGAAGGGTTTATATTTTTCCTAGAAAATTGAGGTGAGAGCTGGGTCCTCTTTCCATGCTGAAGGGCTCTGTGGCACTGGTGAGAAGCTCAGGGAAGGCTCTCAAGAGGAGCAAGGCAGCAGATGAATGAATGATTCAACTGAGTGAAGGTCAAAGCCCTGTTGGGGCAGGGCTGCCTGAGGAGGACATTGTCTGATAGCCATGTGCTTGCAGGTGCCCTGTGGCACACCAGCTCTGGCAGCCCTGGCTCTCTGGCATTGCCTGTATAATTAGTGAGTCAGTGGTTGGAACAAGGTGTTCTTACCCTGGTGCGTTGAGGTGACACCTCTGCAGTTCTGGTGTGTTTGCTCTTGGCTGTAAATACTTTGTGGTTTTACAGGTTCGAGGCACAGCCCGCAGTGCGGGATCGGTGTTTCCGTACTGCTGCTTTGTCAGGCGCCTGCCAAGGGGCAGATGCGGGGGCTGCTCCGCTGGGGATGGCATCCCTCGCTTGAGTATTTGCATGGTAATTAGCCTGATTCTTTCGTGGATTAATTCCAGACACCTCCTGGCAACTAGGTGTGGAGTTGCTACTGGTGTCTCCTGTGGGAGCAGCCAGGAGGATCAGCTCTGGCCTTCCTCTTCTTGCCAATGGGAAGCAAAGCCTGGTGGAGGGAGAAGTACTGATTTGAGTGCCTGGGAATGCTGGGCATTGGTGAAGGTGTGTGAGGTTGGGGACAGAGCTTCTGCTATGCTCTGCGTTGTGCTGGACTGTGCAGGTCAACTAAGAAATGCCACAAAGTCTCTCCTGATGAAATAGTGCAAGTCTCAACCTGGAAAGCTTTGGGCATCATTTCCTTGTATATACTTCTTGGTCACTGTCTTAATCCTGCAGCAGGTTCAGTGATGCTTATCTGGAGCAAGGAAATGTGGCTATGGTGTTGTTTCATCTCCCAGTTGATGTGTCCCAGCTCTTCCAGCTGCCTACTCTGCCTGGGAACAACCCGAAGTTGAGCTCTGTGTGTGATGCTCCAGCCCCATGTGCTAGTCCAGACATTGTTGGCTAAATAAAACTTAGTTTATGGGAGGGATTGGAGGAGAACTAACTGTGCAGCTCAGTGGGAAAATAGCTGAGCAGCTGTAGAGCTGCTGCAGAGCAAAGCTGCTGACCCTGTGGTAGCAGCAGGGACTGGAGAGTTGTGGCGTTTCCCATCTGTTGCAGGTTTGCATTTCGGCTGTTGCACATGGTGCTGGGGTTTGGCTGGAGCAGGGCTGGGCAGCTGCCTGCTGCCAGAGGAGAGAGAGGAATGCTGTGCTCTCCCATGGTGTGTTCCCTGGGCTAGCAAAGTAGGTGGCCGCTAGTCCCTGCAGAGCTGTGTTTGTCTGGGACTGTGACCTTGAGGCTCTTGTTCTGCATCCCAATGGTCCAGCTTCTCCAGGAGTGTGGTTCTGGCGGATGCAGCCTGGCTGGGGGTGGGGGGTGAGGAAAACATTAATCCTGTATTCCTAGAGGTCACAGCTGTTTGCGGGGAGGAGAATGCCCTCCTGTGCAGCTGCGGCTGGGAGAGGTCAGCCCCAGGAAGATGGTGGGGATGAGGAGGGGAGTGGAGATCAGCTACTCTGGCCCGGGATTAGGAGGAAGACAGTAGCTATCTCTGTGCCTCACTTGGTGTGCTGTCCTGAGCCTGCCTTGAGGATGAGCCCAAACCTGGCAAAGGCTTTGACAAAATCTGGGAAGCCTCAGGGTGTGGTGTGGGCAAGCTGGGTATGGGCAGCTGCCTGACACAAGGCTGATCCAGCACCATGAAGCTGCAAGGCAACACTCTCCATGGTGTGTGTGTGTGAGAGGGCACCCTGGGGTGCTGATGCTGCTGGTTGGCACCAGCTGGCCAGAGGTGCCAGTGGGAGCTGGTTTGCTCTGGGCATCAAAGGTTAGCTTTTGTATGTGCACCCCCCTTTCCAAATCTAAAATGGCACTATTGGGTGTCCTTAAGGGCCACTGGACTGCTCAGAGCTGTGTGAGCAAAGAGGGGGGTTGTGTCCCTTACTCCTTCCCATCGGGAATTGATACAGAAAGCGGAGCCTGTGTAAGGCTGACAGTCTGCAAGAGCAGCCTTGGAGGGAGGTGATGAGCTGCCATTTTTTGGCCTCTCCAGATCCAGGCTGACAGCACTTCATGCAGAGTTTGGCTTTGACTAGGTCAGTTTAGGCATGAGCCTATATCATTGTTTGGTCCCTGTGGTCTTAGTGGCTGCCTGTGAAATTCAGTGAGTCCATGCAAACCACCCAATCCAACTGGGTATAGTGCCTGGAGGTGGTGGTGGGAATGGCAGGGAGCATCCCGGGGCTCCGCTGTGCAGCTGGAGCACCGTGAGCCTCTTGGTGTTGTGTAGCTCTGCCGTGTGTAACTGCTTGGGGTGGTGCTTTGGACAGTAGCCAACTGCCCGATTTACTGCAGATCTTTAGAAAAGACTGAATGCAAACGAGTGCCTAGACCCCGCCTGCCTGCGGGGCTTTGCTAGACCAGAGAGGGGACAGGAGTTATGTTACAAGGTGTCGGTTCGTAGCTTCAGCTTGGAAGAGAAGTTGGAAATAGTGAACCGTTGCTCTGTCTGTGATTTGCACCTGAATTAGCTCTGAAATAATCTGAAACATCAGGATGGCTGCCTGAGGGAGATAGTCTGGGTCTCCTGCATCCTTGCTCCTCCTTGGTGCAGCCTATGAAGCCAGGAGCACCTGCAGATTGGTCTGTCTTGCCACAAATCATCTCTGTGAACAAAATAGGTTGGCAGGTCAGGCTGCCCAGACCCAAACCAGCCCTGTTCTCCTCTCTTCTTCCTCGCTGCAGGGGAAGCATAGTTTTCCTGCTGGGGTGCTGTTGTTACAATCTCATGCCCCATTAACAATCTGAAACGGGTCAGAGCCTCAGATCATGTTCAAGGTTAACAGAGGTTTTGCAACTTGATCATAGTCAAGCGGCGCTTCAGCATTTCCCATGGACTCCACAGATGTTGAAGCATCTGGTGACTGCAGCAGGACAGAGTGATTCAATCCAGATGTTGTTGGACTCTTGCTTTCTGCTGCAAAGGTAAATGACTTTCCATGGTAAAAGAGCAGCACTGCTCCTGTCTGGACTTTGATGTTGTCTTAGATCTCTTTTCCAGCTAAACAAGGTGATTGAGAGATGTCGGGGGTCAAGGCTCTGGGCTGGCTCTGCGATAGGCACCTCTGTGCCAGGGCATGGCTGGAGCACCGGCACGGCACACTCAGCCTGTGTTTGGTGCTGAGTCTGCCAGCAGCCTCACCACGAGACTTCCACTCTGCTTCTCGAGCTGCTGAGCCAGCTCAGAGGTACCCAGGGTCTTTCCCCAGGCAAAGTGCAGGGGGGTTGGAACTAGGTGATCTCTAAGGTCCCTGTCAACCCAAATGGCTCTGCAATTCTATATGTGCAGTCTGAAAATCAGCTGAAAATTCCCTGAATCGCTCTGATTTTTCCAGAATCTATTAAAAATTAACAGCAGAGGCAACTGCTCCCTCCAAGCTGAGGGGTGGGACAAGACCAAAATCAAACACCCAAACTCCAACCCTCAAGTACAAGCAATTCCTGGCACATTAAAAAAAAAAAGGCAACTAACTCCAGTTATTGGGGGTTTGCAGCTGTCTTTTGGAAGCAGAGCAGGAAAGCTGCTTTCTCTCTTTCTCTTTGCAGGGCTGAAGCTCTCCCCCTGCTTTGTCAGCAGCCCTTCATGGATTCAAGACTCTGTCCCCTTGTGAGGTTTCTTCAGAAATAGATACCTACCCCTGCTCACTGCAGGCATGTGGATAGATAAGTGAGAAAAAGCCAAGCATATCTACAAAACAACCACTTTCAAAGCCTGCTAATGACACAGACCTGTCGTGGTGGGGGTTTTTATCACAGTTAACCAAAAATGATGAGCACAGCTAATTGGGAGGAAAAGTGCATTGAGGTTTCATGCTGTGGGAGACCAGAGTTGGTAGAGAAACCCGGGCTGGCTTGATTAGCCCTCGGGGTTATGCAGGGACATGAGAGCAACAAAGCAGAGACTTCCCTGCCGAAATGAGATTGTCAGATGGGAACGGATGCTTTCGGAAGGAGAGAAGTGTAGGCAGTTGCTGCCCTCTAGTCCAATGAGCAGCACATCTTTAATGAGGTCTGGGATTGTGTTACCCACTGTTGAGTCTAGCTCCCCTCAGGCTGAGATCTGGTTACAGAAAAGCTGGTTGCTGCTTTTACTACTGGTAGCACAGGGGTGGTGGACTTGCCCATGCAGGGTTTTGTGTGAGCAGGGATGGGGTGAGAGGGCTCTTCAAGGTGTTTCCACCAAACCTGAGGAAGCATTTGCCTTCTCACCATAGTCTTTCAGTGCTGGTCAAACTCTGACTGGAGGAGTTTTCTTCCTAGAAGGAAAGGCTGCAGGGCTTTTGTACCTCTTCACCTCCTGATGTCCCTCCTGCAGTCTCAGATCTGAGATACTGCTGTGGGGCCTCCAAGGCCAGGCTGGAGCAACCTGGGCTAGTGGAAGGTGTCCCTGCCCATGGCAGGTGTGTTGGAACTGAGTGATCTTTAAGGTCCCTTCCAAACCATTCTATGGTTCTGTGAAGAAGTGGAAAATGGCCCCACACTGTCCGTGCATTGCTGTAGGTATAGCTTGGGACCTTTTTATTTTTAACCTCTCCAGCATATCCCTGTTACCTCCTCCTTTGCTCCCCCCTGGCTCCTGCGGCACATCCACTGTCTCTAATCCCCATTCTTTTGTCCCAGTTTGTGCATGCTTCCATGTGCAACATATCACTTCTGCTTCCTTCTGCCCTGGAGAGCTGCCAGCCCCTGAGCTTTATCAGCTTCTCCCTAGAGAGCTGCCTTCCCTGTCACACATGGCGCTGTCCCGGGATTTGCTGGCTCAAAGGCTGTAATCTTGAAAAGCAGTTTTTGGCTTTACAGGCTTTGTGGCAGTGCTTCCTCTTGCTGAGTGGTTGACCCTGTGGAGCCAGATGGTGGGTGACTTCCAGGCAGGCTGGGAATGGAGAGAAGGGATAGGCTGGTGAGCTGAGGTACCTGCCCTGATTTCTTCTGTGGCAGCTTTGAATGTCTGGCCTCTTAGAATCACAGACTCTTGAAATGGCTTGGGTTGGAAGGGACCTTAAAGACCATGTCATTCCAACCCCCTGCTGTGGCCAGGGACACCTTCCACTAGACCAGGTTACTCCAAGCCCCATCCAACCTGACCTGGAATGCTGCCAGGGATAGTGCATCCACAACTTCTCTGGGCAACCTGTTCCAGTGTCTCATCCCCCTTTGAGTACCCACTGTGACCAATACTTGTTCCTCTCCAAGGTCCTGGTTACCAGGTGGGGACAAGCTGTAACCAGGGATGCGCAGCCATCCCATGGTGACTTCTGCCCCTGGTTTAGCTGGTGTGCTGGGCTCTGCCTAAGCTGGAGGGCACATGTGGGTGCTGCATTGCCTGGGTCAGCTGACTATGTCCAAGGACATCAGCCTGGAGGGCCACTTTCATGTATTTTGGGGAAAATGCAACAAAATAATTTTAAGATACTCAAACTCTGAAGAGCTGGTGAGAGTGCAGCTGGGGAGAGAGAGGAGGACAACTTGAATCTGGCATGGAAAGGGCTGGTGTGAACATGGGGTACAGCTCTGAGCCTGGGGGCTTAAACAGCTCAGTGTATTTCAAAAGCTATCTTGGTGGCAGCTCAGTTGGTGTTTGCTCAAGTGTTTTGCTCCATTTCTGAAAAAAAAGTCTCAAGCTCCACATGGATCTGGAAGCTGCAAGAGAAAATAGTTGGTGCAGCTGCAGAGCCCATCATGGTGTGGGGATGGGAAGGGCTTGCACCAGTCTTTCTGCTTGCCTGGGCTTGTGCTATGTGGTGGGAGTTAATTCTTGTGACAAGGAGGGTGATGAGACCTTACAAGAAAAGTACAATTTGATCACCAAATTACCCCTGAACTGGTAGAACTCAACTGAAACCACTGTAGCCTTATTATGGTGCTACAAACGCTGAGCTGCTTAACACATCATGATTCCCTGGGCTTGCTCTGGAACTGCTGCTTTGGTCAGCCCTATCCCAGCATGGTTTTGTCCCTGCCAGCATCACCTGTGATGTGTCCATGCTGCTGTGGGAGGGTTGGCACTCTGTCCTGGGTGGCACTTCAGGGCTCTTCCATGGCTGACCTGTCCTACCACATAGCCAGAGATTCTCCTGCAGTGTCTGTGGTGCTTTGCTGTCCTGGCTAGGAACACCTTCACTGAGTTGTCCTGGGGTGGTGATGGCTCATGGTGATCCACATAGAAGAGCTGGTCTTCCCTTCAGCTGCTTGTGGATGGCTTAGACCTGCCTGTAGCAGACCTAAGGCATGACCTTCTGCCTCTCCTTACTCATTAGCACACAGGAGACACTGATATGGAGATGGCTGGTGGTTCTCCAGCCTGCTGGGAGTCCCTGGGGAGCCCTTGTGCAGCCCAGCAAGTGCCTCAGCCATGGTTTTGCTGCCATCACCTTGTTCCCTGGGTGCCACATCCCAACCATGACTGGTGGAGCTTTCCAGCTTCCCAGCCTGGCTCCCATCCAGCCTCTCCCTGTCCACGAGCCCAGGCAGTGCTGGCTTGGTGCTGGCACTGATCTGGTTGAGCCGTCCCTGGGCCATGGATGTCCTTCCCAGCGACAGCTCTTCCTGATGGATGGCTCTAGCAGCTTGTCGGCCCTGTGTTCCCAGTTCACTGTGTTCCCTCTGAAGGTGATTATTAACCCGATTATCACCACAGCTCTTTACAACTTCCTCTTCTCAGAGGAACATCCATCCCAGATTAGCTCTGATGTACAGGCTGTGCCAGACAATGTCCATGCTGCCTCCTTATCTTGCTCATCTCTGCCTGAGGGAAGCTTGAGTCCTTGACTGTGAGAGTCCTGACACACTTTTTGGGGATTGAAGATAGTGGCTACTGGAAGATGCTGTCCAGGTGCAGCAAGCAGCTGCTTCTAGGAAATTCCTGTGCCCTTTTTCTGCGAAGCACCACAAGGATGATGGAGGTGACACTTCCTTTACCTGTCTGCTTGTGAGCCCAGGGTTTCTCCTTGCCAGCAGCAGCATTACTGCCATGCCCGGGCTGGGTTATCTCCTGGATCTCAGCCTTCCTGAGCATCCCACCAGGCCCTGGTCTAGTGCAGGGGGAGGTGTGTGGGCTCATTCCTGCCCTGACTGCCCCAGGGCACTAACAAGCTCCTGCCTTCCTTAGTCCCACTGGTTGCAAGCAGCATCTGCTGCTCACAGCTTTGGTGGGGGATAAGGCATCTGGGTGGCTTTTAGTGACAGTGCTGGGGTGGGCTCTTGGCACTGATTTATGTACCAGCTACTTTTGTGTTTTTGGGTTCCTGATGCTGAAGCACCAGCTTCTGAGAAATGGGCTTTAATTCAGGAGCTGTGGGTGTACCCACACTGGCCTCAGGGCTCCTCGTCATCTCCGCCTGGTTGCATTGGTTGTCTAGGCAGAAAATCAGATTTTCCCCCTTCTCTGGGTTTGTTAAGTGGAAGATAACTTCCAGGGTGGAGGTGATGGCGTGTGAGGCTCCAGAAACACTGGGCTAATCCGTTGTAATTCATACCATCTGGCTATTGTCCCCGGCACAGGGAGGGGGTAGGTGACCCTTGTACCCCCTGTGGTGATGGACATGCCCAGCTCTCCCTTCTGCTCTGGGCCATGGGTCTCTCTGGGGAGCTGATGGGCTGTGTGACCCCTGCTGTGACTCACAGGACCTGCTGGAGAGACGTGGATGTGGCTATTTATCCTGGGCTGTGGGAGCCATCAGCAGTCTCACTCCTGGTGCCTGTGCCAACTGCCTGTGCAGGAGAGATCCTGGGGGAGCAGGGGTCCCAGTGGAGTGGGGGGCAGTGTGTGCCCTCCTTGGCTCAGGTCCTGCTCAGGAAGGAGGCTGAAGCTTTGCAGGGATGCCCACCAGGCTACTTGGTTGGGGGGCTTCTGCATTATCTGCTTCCTGGGGATTTGGGGATGGGATTTGGGTCATCCCTGAAGACATCGCCTGGCTTTAATTTAATTTAATTAGGCTTGGGCTTCCTGAACCCCCATGCTGAGGACCAGCAGCCCATTGCAGACCCATCTGCCTGTGTCTGGGCACTGAGCCTGCTTCCAGGGGGCTCTGTGGGGAGTAGGGACATGGCATGGCACTGGCTGGGGTGTGGTTTCCTGTGGACAGTGATGCCACTGGCTGTGATGGGTTAGGGCCTGTGGGTGCCTCTGCTCACCCTCACTCCCCTGGCAGGACCTCGGATGTGGGCAGGTGGTGGCCAATGGCTGGCTGGGGAGACCAGGACAGTGGGTGGCTGTGGTGGCTCAGCTGCTGTGGGCACAGGTGCTCCTGCCTTCCCCTCCCTCTTTCTCTTGTGCCCTGCCAAGAATTTGTTCCCTCTCGCCCAGGGCTGACATCACCCCTTTATCACTCCTTGCTCCAAATGCGTACAGCATCCGGAAGGTGTTGGCCACATGGCCTTGCCCTGCCCACACAGGATTTTGCTGGGCATTTCATCCTGCCTGGACCTGCACTGTGCAGGGACCCCTCCCTGAGTCCCTTTTGGAGACTGCCATCCCCTCCAGTGGCACCATCCCTGGTTGGTGCCACCTCACCCTGGGCTTCCTCATCCATGAGGTGCTCAGACTCCTAGGATTGAGCTGAGGTGAACATCCTCAAGTAGCTGAGCTGGTGGGACAAGTCCTTGCTCAGGTGCCCAGCTGAGCCTCCCTATAGTGTTGTCTGCTAAATCCCACCCCATGACCAGAGAAGATTCAAGGTGGTGAATCCTGTCAGGGCCAGAAGGCCATGTTTAGCTTGGCATCTCATCCAGGATTTGAACCTGAGCCTATGGAAACAAGCGGCTCAGCATGTTAATCCAGTCAGCCTTGGCACCCCATCTCCCCTCTGGTTGATGGTGTCCTTGAAGCTGGTGACAGCAGTGGCAGCTCCATCTTGGTGAGTCATCTTGGACAAGATGGTGGGACATGCAGCCCTGAAGCTCTGTGTGAGAGGTGGGATTAATATCCTGGGATTTGAGAAACAGCAGGGACACCCAGATGACAGCCTACAGAGCTGGGGAAGGAGTGATGCTGCTCTGGGTGCCCAATCCAGCTGGCAAGTGCCTGTTTGGTGAAAGATGGAGCATCCTCAAGGGATGTCCCCAGCTGCTGGGTGCCTGAGGAGCAGCCCCTGGGGCTGATGACTGCCCACGCTGCCAGGGTAAACCTGGGGGAGTTGGTCCATCACAGGGATGCTCAGTCCTGGGGCAAACCCTCTTCTCCTTCCACAATGGGATCCCAGGCTGGGGTGGCTGTAGAGGGAGCAGCTCCAGGCAGCTGCTGCTGCACCCAGGCACCCACCAGGCTCTGGGCACCTTCACAGCCACATGGGAATTCTTTAGCCAAGCTGTGCTTCTCACTGCTGAGGTTTTGCAAGTCTGCACTTGTCCTCTCCCATTGTGCATGGCTCAGGGGTGAGGATGCACAGCTTGTGTTCAGGGATGAGGGTGCTCAGCTTATGGCTTGGGGATGAGGATTCAGAGCTTGTGGCTTGAGGGTGAGGATGCACACAGCTCATGGTTTGGTGATGAGGATGCTCAGCTTGGAGCTCAGGGATTAAGATGCACAGATTGCAGTTCCACAGCTCAGGGATGAGGGTTCACAGTTTGAGAGGGGAAGCCACTCCTATGTTGTATCAGGGTGAGCACTGCAGACCTGTGCCACCAGCCCTCCATCATGTGCTGTGCCAGCAGTGGGCGCAGGGGCAGGGGAGTGGTTGTGGTTTGGCAGCTCCCAGGCCATAGCTGTGTTACTGCCCATCTCTGCTCCCCTCAGCAAACTGCAGTGCTCATTTAGAGCACGTGTGTGTGTGTGAGCCTTGGTGCTGGTGCAGGAGCAGGGTGAATACCTGAGACAGCAAAATGTCAGTGCTGTGCCATGCCTGACTCACCTGAAAGAAATGTGTCCACACCAAACCGGGACTGCGGCTTCAGCCGGCTCCTGTCAGCGAGGAAGCACAAGCGGTGCAGGCAGGCCAGGAGCTGCCAGGCTGGTACAGCTCAGCCCCAGCAGTGGCTCTGCTGTCCCCGTGGCGAGGGCATCTCTAGGCGGCGAGTGCATGGTGCCATGGGGTCAGTCCTCTTTGCCCTCCCTGAGTGGGTGGGAGGGAACCCCCATGGCAGTGTTGGAGGCCAAACCTTTTTGCTTGCTCAAGATAAGTAGAGCTGGGGTTGGTCATGTCAAAATCCCAGTGGAGGCTGGCATGTCTCCTGGGGGAGCTGATGCGGTATCTAGAGCTTCTGCGAAGTCCTCAGGAATTGCTGCTGACCTGCTGCTCCGGCAAAACGCTGGCCAGACCCTGGAGCGGGAGTTTGCCCCGGCTTGCCGAGCCTGCGGAGCGCTGCTGGATTTTGCAACCTGGACTCTGCTCCTGATGCAGCAAAAGCCTCTGTCTGCTGGCCTTGGGGCTGTGGGGATGCAATGGGGGGCTTCAAGGCACCTGCTGTCCTCTGCCGCGCTCCCTATGCTGGGCTTCTCCTGTGCTCGGTCCGACCACGTCCCTCCCACCGGCACGACTGCAAAACCAGTTGGCAAACTGGGAGCTGGGGCGGAGGGAACTGGCGCCGGCATCTCCTCGTGATGCAGCATCCTGGGAGGGCGGCGAGCCCAGCGCCAGCTTTGCCGGGGCCGCACAGACTGGCCGGCTCCAGCGCTCCCGGCGGGGCCGAGCCAGCGGTGACGGCTCCTGAGCCAGCTCTGGCATGGCCAGCGGCTCGTGTGCTGGTGGCCATGCAGAATGAGCATGGCCCTGGGCGAGCTGCCAGGCTTTGAGGCCACGTGTTATGGGCCCAGGGGGTTCATTGTCCCTCCCTGCACTCTTGGCTAGGCCTGAGCACAGCGGATGGGAAGCTGAGCAGCACTGGAGACCTTAAATAACACCAGAGCATCCTCACCCTCCTGGCTCTGGGCCTCCCGCCAGCCTCCCAGGAGGTTTTTTTTTGTGTGTGTGTGAATAATTTAGAACTTCCGAAACAAACCCTTTGACTGCCCTGCTCCTCTAAGGCAAAACAAACCCTGCCTGGCTTGGATAGCACGTGGCCATGTTTGCTCCCTCCTTGCCAGACTTGCCCAAAACAATCTGGCAAACCTGTCTCTCTCAGGTTTTTGGGATGTTTCCCAGGGTTTAGAGGCTCATGTGGTGATAGGAAACTCCATGTTTGGACTGGAAGCTTTTCTTGCCAGCTGTGTGGGAGCAGTGCAGGTAACCGTGTCGTGTCAGCTGTGTCACAGTGAGGCTGTGGCCACGAGCACTTTTATTTTTAAACCTTATCTTTATTGCAGCTTTCTCCTGCACTGCTGGGAAAGGTGAAATTCACCTTATCTGTTGGGCTGTTGGCAGTATGAGCTGTTCTAGGCAGAGGAGAGGGGAATGTGCTGCGCTGGCAGCACCTTCAACATTCCCTGTGACACTGGGGTGACGAGGGGTGAATGCCGGGGGTGGTGCTGAGCCACTCCGGCATGCATCCATGTGGATGCTGAGTGTTGTGTGGGAAAGGAAGGTCCCTGCAGCCCCTTCCTGCCAGTTGAGCACCTCTGGGGTGTGTTATCACTCTGGCCTCTGACCAGGGGCTTAATTATGGGTTTCTGATGCAGCAATAAAGTAAAGCTGAGTTGGGAACTGGCCCAGAGCTGCTGAGCTGACAGCTTAGCTGGCACCCAAAGAGCTGGAAGTGCCCTGCATGAGGGTGCAGAAGTCCCTGTGCCCCCCTGAAGCTAATGGGAAGGGTGCTGAGATCTCGTGTGGTCAGTCCCCAGAGCCACTGCTGCATCCATCCCAGGGTGGCTCCAGGTGCTGCACAGGGCCCCTTCTCAGAGATGTCCTAAGGAGCACCCAAGGTTGCCAGGCAGGAGGGTGCAGGGCCGTGGGGCTGCCCCTGCAGCGCTCCCCTGTTAATGGTTAATGCGACTGGGCAGCGGCTGTGGCACAGACTCCCTGAGCTATCAGTGCTGCCATCAGCCCTGGGAACAGCCTGTACCTTGCTGCCGTTGTTTGTTTGCATCCTGCCTGTTCCACCCTGGCCACCGGCCTTGTCACCGCCCCGCAACACTCAGCTCCCACCCGGGCTGTCCCCCAGCCACCCTGATGGTGTGACAGTGTCACTTGTGGTGCCCCTGTCTGAGCTGAGATGGAGGAAATGAGGCTGGGATTGGGCATGGAGCACCCAGTGCTCTCCAGAGTGGAAAATCCCAGTCGGATGCTCCTCTGAAGGATGCAGGGTGGAAGGAGCAGGCCACCACCACTTTTTAATCCCCTCATCCCCCAGCCAGGCGAGGGGATGCTCTGCCTCTTGCCGCTATTTCTGGGAGGTGAAAAGCAGTCGGCAAAAGGCAGCATCTCCCACGGAGCCTTATACCAGCTCTGAAAAGTGCTCGATGGAGCTTTTAGAGGCTATTTTGGGGGTTGACAGCTCCCACCCCACATTGCTGCAGGGATCTGGGCTGCCCCGGTGCCTTGCTCTTGCCTGCGGGTTTACCTGCACCTTCAATCAGGGAGGTGCTCTGGGCGATGGGGTTGCAGATAAGGGAATGTTTTCTTCCACAACAGAGAGAAAAAGCAGCTCAGCCACCTGCGAATGCCCCAGGGCAAGGTCATGTCCTGGTGGGTCAGGACTTGCAGCAGGGTGACAAGCCGAGGTGATCCCCAGGCAATGGGAAGTGATACTGGGGTGGAGGGTATGTCCCTGGGGGCTGGGGACAGACAACGGCTGTCACCGGCCACTGCAAGGCTCCTCATGTCTTTCAGGATGTGACTCTGGCTTCGGGCAGGCAACAGCCCGGCACTTGGATGTCATGGGCTTTCGGGTGTTTGCCAGCGTGCTGGACCTGCAGAGTCCTGGCGCCCAGGAGCTGCGCCAGAGCTGCTCTCCGAGGCTGACACTGCTGCAGATGGACCTGACCAAGCCGGACGACATCCAGCGTGTCCTGCAGCACGTCCAGGCCCACACCAACAGCACAGGTAGGAGCCCTTGGCAGACCCCCAGGACCCCTCACAGCTCCCTGGGACCTCAGCTTGCAGCCAGCATGGCAGTGCAAAGCCTCCCTGTGTCCCCACAATGGGCTGCATCCCTAGGGGCACCCATGCCAACAGCCTCTGCTAACAGGGCTTGTCCTGGGGCACTCTGCAATTCCCCCTGCAGGACCCCCGCAAACCTGGGGATCAGCTGGGGTCCCCAGGGTGGGGGGTCCCCATTCAGGCCACCTTTTCAAGCATGCTGTCCCTGCAGGACTCTGGGGCCTGGTGAACAACGCTGGCTTCAACGACACCATTGCTGACGCTGAGCTCTCGCCACTGGGCAAGTTTCGCACCTGCATGGAGGTGAATTTCTTTGGCTCACTGGAGCTCACCAAGGGGCTGCTGCCCCTGCTCCGCTCCGCCGGCGGCCGCATCGTCACCGTGAGCAGCCCTGCAGGTGAGCAGCCTCTCTCCAGCGTGGCATTGCTGGCACCCCCAGCCTGGGCCTCTTGGGCACTCCCAGTCAAGCATCCCCATGGTGTGGTGTGGCTCCCTCCCCCGGGAACCTCTATTTTCCCAGCCAGCTGCATTAGACTGGCACCAGGCACTGTAGGATGAGCTGGTGGCATTGCTGAGACCCGGAAACCATGAGCCATGGTTTGCCCAGCTGCCACGTGCCTCTATCACAGCCCTGGCCAGGGTGGGAAAAACAGCTTCCTTTCCCTCTTCTCCTTCTCTGACCCCAAGCTTTGGCTGGATAGGGAGGTAAAACCAGTTTCTTCTTCCCTCTACTTCTTTTTTCCCTATTAAAACATTTTTTAATCTAATTCCAGTTGTTTTCTCAGCAAAACAAACCCTAAGCCCTTTCCTTGTGCAGGGGCCAGGGCCATAGCCCTACACAAGGCCCCCCCAGGCCATGCAGGCACCTGCCTGAGCACCTGCTCACTCATCCCTTGCTCATTCATCCCTTTGCTCCTGCCAGGTGACATGCCCTTCCCCTGCCTGGCAGCCTATGGGGCCTCAAAGGCAGCCCTCAGCCTGCTCATGGACACCTTCCGCAGCGAGCTCCAGCCCTGGGGTGTCAAAGTCAGCCTCATCCTGCCTGGCTACTACAAAACAGGTAAGAGGGTCACTGCTCACCCACCTCCTGTGCCACTAGCAGGTATCCCTGGGAGGCAGAGGATGGAGCCATGGGATGAGCAGCTGATGCTGCAGAATGCAGCTTCTGAGCATCACCAGCCACCTGCCTGGGGACACTGGCTATTCTGTGGCTGTTGGGCTCTGGTTGCTGGGAAACAGGGTCAGGATCAATCCCTGCCAGCAGATTCTATGCCACCAGGGTTGGTTGAAGCAGCTCAGCCACATTTATGGTAGCACCATCCCCACTGCAGGCAGAGTCCAAGACCTCTGGTCAAGTCTAGGGCTACCAAGAGCCACCAGGGTGCTCTCACCACACTTCACTCATGGCAGATCTTTGTCAGGGTTTCAGCAGGACCTTCTCAGGAGGCTGGGCAGTGACTGGGGCTCCTGGCACCCATGACAGGGGCGCTGGAGGAGGAGGGGCCACACAGCTCATGAGACCATGTCCTTGCAGGGACAACATGCGACCCTGCCTTCTGGAACCTGCAGAAGCAGCGACTGTTGGCCAGCCTGCCCCGGGAGCTGCTGCAGGCCTACGGCGAGGACTACGTGGAGGAGATCAACCACCAGTTCATCCAGTTCATGAAGGTGGCAGTGGAGGACCTCAGCGCGGTGGTGAACAGCATCACAGATGGGCTCCTGGCTGCCAACCCAGCCGTGCGCTACTACCCAGGGCAGGGCCTTGGGCTCATGTATTTCATACACCGCTACCTGCCCTATTTTGTCCGAGACTTGTTCTTGAAAGGATTCTTCATCAACCCCAAGCTGCCCCAAGCCCTGCGGCGAGAGCACCACAACAACGTGAAGAAGGCCTGACCTCGGCCGGCACGCGGCCTCTCCCGGGATTGCCAGGCACACCAGCCCGAGTGCGTGCGCAGCCGCAGGCATCGCCCTCCTGCGCCGTGGGAGAACAATCAGCACTAGACGTTAAAAACCAAATTTCTTTCCAAAATCAGGTAGATCTATTTTCTATTGTGCGAGAATCAACATTTTCTAGAGACCTTGGTTTTGTATTTTTTCTAACCGTCCATTCTCCATGGGGCCCGTCCCTGCCTGACTCAGCAGCTCTGCACCACAGGCTGGGACGTACCTCGGGCATTTCTGCAGCTACCCCCCCTCTTCCTCACTGCTCTTGGAGCTGTTTGTCTCCATAACCTCTTGGCTGGGTCAGGGCTGGGACCCTGTGGCTGCTGCCTCCTTGCCACTCATTACACACTCCATGTGCTCCCGGCGAGCGCAGGGGCTGAGGCCAGGCTGCCAGTGCTGCAGAGCTCTTCATGAGATGAACTACGTGATTGTCACTTTTTAAATAAATCTGTTCTTGATATTCCAGCAGGTTCTGGCTGTCTCCTTCTGCAGTACAGCACTGTGATGCTGGTCAGGGATGCCCTGCCTGTGGGCAGAGCTCAGCTGGGTCACAGCTGACACCTTGCTGAGCACTCAGGCAGCAGGTGTCACAGGGAGTCCCAAAAAAAGGTGTCAAGTCTGCCAGGAAGAGCTTGTGCCTGCTCCCTGCTCCTCCCCAGCTCTACCCCAAAGGCTTCCATCTGCTTTCCTCCAACTCTTGTGGTCCTGTTGGGGCAAGGATGGAAGGGGTGACAGTGCCACACATGGACAGCCCCACACAGGGTGACAAGCCATGCAGCTCCCTAAGGTTGCACCCCTCAGACACCCATCAACTCAGCATCCACCTGCACCCACAGACCAGGCACCACCGTGGAGTGGGCTGGAAGGAGTGCCCTGGGCTCTGCAGGGTCCTATGACCATTTTGCCTGTGGTAGAAACAAGTGTCCAAAGTCACGCAGGAGCCACACCAGGCTCTGCTACCACAACTATCAGATTCCCTGGGGAAGAGGTCCTGTGGCTGATGGAGGCTCCACTTGGGGCTGCGGGAGGAGATGCTCAAGTAAGCAGGAGGGCATAGTGCAGTAGGCAGATATTTATTGATGTAGAGAAGAGGGGATCACAGGAAAACAAACTGCAGAGGTGACCACAGCACAAGCTGGGACAGAACCATTCTCCATTGATCCTTCCCCACAGCAGCATTCACCATGTTTCTCACCAGTGGAGCTTCTCTGCTCTCATAACATCTCTCAGAACTTGAGTGCCAAGTAGGAGCTAGGCGGGACAGAGCAGCAAGGAGCAGGGCTGTCACACCATACCCAGGGCTTGGTTCCCACCTCAGACCACGGACGGGCAGGACCTGGCACATAACTGCCCTCATCAGGGTGACCAAGGGCTGCTCTGTCCCACAGCCAGCTGTGCTGTACAGCTCCATGGCACTGCCAGTCTGCCCTCCACAGGGGAGGAGGCTGGATGTCTGCCCTGGAGGGGTGCAGGGCGTCCATCACCATCCACAAAGCCCAAAGGAGCCCCAGCTCTTTCATAGTTGTGACAGTCAACTGTGAGCTGTGGGTCTCCAGGGGAGGGAGGAGCTCAGCCAGGCAGCAGAGAGACTGATGAGAGCTGCTTCTGCCGACACAGCAAGGCTGCACGAGTGCAAACTCTGCCAGAGTGGGAGGAGTGTGCTCCACAAGCACTCTGGCTCTGCCCTCATGTTCCCACAGGCTCCGTCTTAGTCCTGGCTAGGGCTGCTTGGTCTCTCCCAGGTCAGAGTTAGCTACAAGGGGATGCAGGGATTGCACAGCAGCATGGGCTACGCTACAAACCACATTCAAACTACATCTCACGGGAACAACACTGAGTAGGAGGCATGCAGAGCACTGACAGAGGACCCCCAGCCATGGCAGACTTTACCTGCAGCTGTGGGACCCCCTTGCAGGCAGCCCCCCTCCCCCAGCTTGTGCTTGCTCTACGAGCATAGGCAATACAGCAATTAGTACAGGAACACTGGGACTACTGGATACACAACAGGAGGTGTCCCTCCTGCTGCACAGGGCCGACCCTGGGCCACTGGTCCCTCTGGACGCCTCACAGCACACACAACTCAAACTTAAGCTTGTGAATAATTTAACTAGCAACTGTACAGTTTCCTTATCTGATCCAGTTCCACAGATGGGACATCCCTGGATTCTGGGCAAGGGACAACTCGGGGAGTTAGATGGAGGCTCCCTCCGGACTCCAGGGGCGGGAGGTTCAGATGGGAGCAGAGTTAGAAGATGGGAATGTAGTTGTCGATCTTGGTCCTGTGCCGCTGGGCGATACATTCTGCGATCCACACAATGTTGCGGCACTCCTGCTCCTTCAGCTTCACAAAGGCGTAGAACACTCCAAAGTGGAACTGGTTGAGGAAGGCCAGCTTGTTCAGCTTCACCTGGGGAAAGCCCAAAGGAGGATATGTCATTTGTTCACCTCAGATGGGAAGAGCTGGTCAAAGTAAGCGTGGACCTGCTTAGGAGGTCCCATGACTTCTCAGCAGGCTGGAAGGCTCAGCACAGGTATCCTGCTTTGCATCTCTCCAGGTCCTTGGGACAGGTCTAACCTACAGCACATGGCTCAGGACAGGCTCTGATATTTGAAGGGAGCAATATTTATGCCCTTAGGTACCATAAAAATCTTCCTTTCCCAGGTAATTACATTCTGGTTTTGCTGTCAATGGACCAAATATTCACCAAAAGTGCTCCAATCTGTCTGTGAGACAAAACACAGTGAGCATCATGCCGGGTCCCCATTGTCCTGCAGGAGCATGCTTTTCCTTCCTCTAAACCTTGTTCACCCACGTCACTGCTAATAGGGCAGCAGATCAGCTTGCTGCCACCCTGAGCTTTGGAAATGGCACATGCCAAGAAGTGCCTCAGGTCTCACTCACCTCATGCTCAAAGAACCGGTCCTCAAGGGTTTTGTCTCCAGGGTTGCTGCCAGCCCCTTCAAAGAGCAGCTTGTACTCCTGCAGGAAGGCATTACATGAGGATATATCCCATATCCAAGCTCAGCAGCCCTTGGGGTCCCCCTGTGTCAGACAGATATCCCAGCCACCCTGTCAAGTCAGCACAGGACAGAGAAGCCAAGAGTCCTGCTCCTTCTCTGAAATGTGCAGTTCTCAAAGTTGCATCATTGCTCTGAGCCTGCAGAAAGTGGGCATCAGGTACAGCTCCCTCCACGCACACACTGGAGTGTTTGGGCCAGGGCCCTGTGCCCACACACATTGACACATGCCCTGGCTGCTTAATAAGGGGATACTGAGCTCTCTGACCCCAAACAGGTCCCCAGCCATGCCCAAGAGCATCTTGAGGAACACAGACATTCAGACGTGTTCTGCCAGGTCAGTGTCTCCTCTGCAACTGAACCAGAGCTCAGGGCTGCAGATCACTTCTCACTCAAGACACATTTCCACTCCTAAACCAGGCAATGAGAGCCTGTCATTGCTGCCACATCGAAACCTCAGGGGTTTGGTGGCAAGGGCAGTCCCTACACCCTGGGAGAGGGCACATAGTCTCCCAATCACCACTAGAATGACAGCCATGACTGACAAGTCAATGGCATCTCAGGAAAGCCAAGTCCAAATTGGCCAAATGGAGCACAGGACCAACAGCAGCAGCAGAAGAGAGTTCTTTCAGATCCCTGAGAAGCTCTGATCCAGAGCAGGTCCTTGCATCAGTCCCCATGGCCCTCACCCCAAAGCACTCACAGGGTAGTAGTCAGCAACATTTTTGACTTGCTCGTAGTCATCTGCCCTGGCCAGCTGAGCCAGGCCCTCGGGGTAGAGCTTGCCACAGTGTGGGAACAGCTTGGCTCGGTCCTCCTTGGACAGCTCAGTACCAAATGAATTGATGGTGATAATGAAGGCCCTCCGGTCAGCTTCAAACTGTGGGAGAAGAGCAGTCCACCTTGGGATGCAGCATCCTTACCAGAGGCCAGCAGACACCACAGCTGCTCTGCACAGCCCCACATCAGAGGGCAGCATGAGGAGGCTGCCAGGATGTGTTACAGCTCTCCAGTGCTCAGTCCAGCTATATATGCAGGCTCCCAGTATGCCCAGTAGCTGATGCCTGGGGAGCAGCCAGGTGAGGAAATCCCCATTCCAGGCACAAGCCAAGTCCTGCCCAAGTTAAGGAGTGTCTCTCACCTACTGCTCCTGAGCCTTACACATCTCACAGCAAGCCTTGGCATGGAGACAGGCTGTGCCCTTAACAGCTCTGGTTGCTCTCCTGCTCCTTATCCATGTGAGAGGATAGAGTGGCAGTGAGGAGGCAGAGTGGGCATGGGGTTGCTGAAGAATATCTTGAGCATCCTTAATGCTGGCAGGCAAGCTAAGCCTGAGCAGAGAGCAATGGACATCACTGTAATACCATCCAGCTATGGGAACTTCCAGACCTACCTCCAGGATTGGGCACATGGCATCTGCTGTGGTACCTCCCAGCGTCTTGCAGAACTTGTAGAAGGACTCCAGGTAAGCCTGGAAGAGAGGGCATATGAGCACCCTGCTACACAGCTTCATCTACTGCCCCACAGGGCCCTTCAGCAGAGAACAGACAGCAAGCAGGGAGGATCCCAGATGCTCTCTAACACAGCACAGGCACCCTGGCCCCATGTGAACTTGCCCATACAAGGACAGCACTTCCCCAGGAGCTGCAGACATGAAGGGTTGTGGTTGGGTTCATTCAAGACTGCATGAGCTTACTGTGGGCAAGATCCCCAGGCAGCAAGGGTAAAGCCTATTTTTCTCCTTTGAATTGTCTAACTCATTTACTGAAGTCTCACATGGTTTCCTGACCCTGCTCTGGCCTCCACAAACATGCCAAGCCACACAACCATAGCTGCAAGACCAACACTCAGAAAGTACCGCTGCGTAAGCAGAGTCAAGAGATGAGACAGGACATCTGTGAAAGAAACCCGCCCTTCTCTCTAATTCTCTTTTCACACTGCGGCCTCTTGGTCTCCATCCCAACAGGACCATTGCAGAAAACATAAGGCCAGGGACAGCTACGCTGCCTCCAGGAAACGTAATCCTTTGTGGAGATGTACTGTAATCCAGCCGGAAGATGACTGTGTCTCCCAGGGGAAGCCTAGGAAGGCTGTGCTTGGCTCAAAGTACTGTTGAGAAAAAATATTCTAAGAAGTGTTCTGTGATAAAATACTTCCCTGGGCAGAGAGCTGCAACCAGAATCACTTCAAAGAGATGGAATAAAATGATACAGAGTCATCACAAATCTCTGCTTTGTCACAACAACTCCAGGACTGAAGTTGGACCAAGAATGCACGTGTTAAACACCTTCAGCACTACAAAAGCTCCTGGATTACTGTGTTCTGTAAATATTTGTTACCACACAGTGCAAGAGGAGAGCGCTGGGGTGAGCATCATACATCAAAGAAACATTCTCTCCAGCACTCACCACTGCTCAGGTGGAGGAGAAGATTGGTCTGCAGAGTTACCACAGGAACAAGGACATGGATAATGGACTTTGTTTGAGACAGGATAGGGAATGTGGGTAAGAGGTTCAGCCATTACCTCTGCCCTTATCAGAGTTCACACACAGACCTAAGGCTTGGGAAGCAAAACCAGGTGTACTCAAATATGCAGCAATGACTGAGGATCTGGTATCACAGATACCATGGAAACACAGTAAAACAGCCACACTGGGCGCCCTCCCAGCCACTTACAGAAACTTTCCAGTGTCCTGAAGCCCTTATCCCAGGAATGGGGGTTTCTTTGCATTTAACGACCCTTAAGGGACTTTGACTTCCATGAACCCATCCCCTCTGCCTCCTCTGTTGTCAAATCCAGCCTAAAGGAAAACCTGTGGCCTGTCCATCCACGCTGACTTTTCCAACATTGTGTGTGGATACCACCACAGCTGGGATTCCCTCCTTTTTCAGGTGAAGAATCCCGGCCATTTTTTGTAGCTTTCCACACAGAAGTCATCATACCCAAGCCTTTAAATGTGTCCTCCTTAGCACTTTCTCCTGTTCTGCTGTTCATACTTGGAGATGGGAGGAATGAGACAGTGTCCATGTCAAACACACTTTACTTTATGCACAGTGACATTCCTGCACTTCCTTTCTACTGTTAGGAACACATTACCTTGTAGAGAGACACTTGCTAAGGTCAATCGCTACCCAAAATTCCATTTAGTAGCAGGAAGGAACAAGAAGACCCTCACTGTACAAGCAGAGTTAGGATTACCTTCTTGCCTTTCCCATACATCACTCCACATTTATCCACATTAATTCTCCTGCTTTATTTTATTGTCCAGTCACAAAGCTCCTTCAGCTGGTCCCTACAAGAAGGTCGTCACCAAAGGCCTACAACCAGCTGGTTTCACTTCAACATACCCGTTGAAGAAGTGGACCAAAGGGAATAAGCACTGAAGATGACAATGCCAGGACACCTCTGTTGCAGGACTCGGCTGCTGATCACCCTCTACACTAAGCACTGACCACTTTTAACCTCTGCTTCCCACCTTAATCATATTTCCATTTGAGAACCTTCTCACTTGTCATTGCTAACAAGAAACTTTTTAAATGGCTTTCCTTCTCTGAATCCTGCTCAAACCTTCTGTCAACACACTCACAGATTCCTTCAAAAACCCCCCCAATATGTCTGGGAGGTTGCACTTCCTCTGCCCATGCCAACTCCTCCGGGACACAGGCATCCACCCCAGGCACCCGCCTGTTTCTCAGAGCAGCTCTGTGCAGATTTCAGACCTGATTTTATTTCCCTCATTTGTATTGTATTACACATTTTCCAGTCCCTGGGGAGAGAGTTGGCTTCAAGTGAGAGTCTGTAAGCAGCCGTCACCTTTTCCACCCCTGCAGCCCTGTGACTTGTTATGGATGGAGCCCCTATATTCCCCAGGGGTTGTTCTTTAGCAAGAACCACTCCCAGGACACACCAAGGGATACCAGGCACTTACACTTCTGTTCGGGGGTAGGAAGAACAAAATGAAAAGCAGTATCAGGCCTCAAAAAGGAGATGCGAAAGGACATGGCATCTGGGACCTAAGGAGATGCCTCCCACCTCCCTCCCAACCTGTTTTCCCCGTGCTCACTCTGCTTCCTGCCTTTCCCTTCCTGCCTCACCTGAACACCGAGGCCCGTGCCCCGCAAGGCTGTGGGTGTTTACGCACACAGCCATCCCTCCCTGTTACAGCAAAGGCCAGTACATGCCAGAGGCCACAGGCAGCTGGGCATGACTGCTGACACACCGCTCCTTCTCCCCTCCCTTTGCCTTCTTCCCTTCACGCCTGACCTGCTCTTTGCCTCTCCAAACAGGCCATGGCTTCCTTGGGAAGCAGAGGTCACACCGACTGCAGGCTGGCTGTGACCAGCCACAACAAGGTTGACAGATAAAATCTGTATCCCACCCTTGATCCAGAGAGTCGAGATGGAGCGATAGCCACAGCCTGCACATAAACATGTGCTTTGACACTGCCAGCTAAAACCAGACAGGGCCTGCAGAGGAGATGACAATGAGATCCTTAGCCCCCCCACATCCCTGTGCCAATACTCTCCCCCTGGCTTGCACCTTTTACACTTCCCTACCAAAAACATCTAACCTCAACCACAGCCAGGCAAGGCTTGAGCAGACTGTTGGAGGTTCTTTGGAAAGGGTTCAGGACAGGGAGTCAAGCCCGTGGGAGTCCTTCAACCAAGTCTAAGATCTAGTCACCTTGAATACAATTAACAACACATCTGAACTCATGTGGTGAGGGAGCAGCCTTCTCCTGCCTGGAGCCTGAGCAGATTCAGTCAAAGGCATAACCTCTGCAAAATCTCTTGCACAGACTCTTGACAGTCCCAAAAAACCCTCCCACTCTGCTTAGGTCTGGTGCCCTGCCTCAGTAGAGCTGTGTGATTGGATGGATGTCAGTCTCTTCAAGAGCACTACCTTCACTTTCCAATGGATACAACTAGTTCCTGGCCATGTTTAATCACCACTCCAGGGAAGAAAAACAACAGAAAAACATCTTCATCTTTGGCTGAAGAAAGGCAGCCTAGGTTAGAGCTCCTGACACAAGACAGAGCTTGGAATAAACACCAGGAATAAACAGGGAAGTTAACATCTCTTTCCCTTCCCAGAGACTCACTTACCTTATACAGTGTGTTTCGAATTATTTCAATGTTCATTTCATCCAGGTCCTGTTCAGATATGCAGTCTTGAAAGAAAGCAGCTGAAACAGAGCCACAGACAGAGTTAGCATTGCCCTAATCAGACCCATGCTTAGCACTTTCCAGACTCCTCAACAATACCAGCAGAAGCACATCTGTGTTGAGCCTGTCCCTCCTAGGCCTGGCCCTTATTTTCAGCAGTCATCAAACTGCTATGACTCCAAATCTCAAGGTCTGCCATGGTTCCCCAGGCCATAATAATTTTTGGAGTTCTCACATGAAAATCTTTGTTCACCTCTTAGTCCTATGGTTTGGTTAACAGCCTATATCCATCAGAAATTCTCAGCTCTAGCCTCCAGCATCAGTGAAAGACCAGTCTGTATTTAAAAATAAGCAAACCCCAAACTGTTCTCAGTTTGGGCAGAGGCTTGGAAGTGACAAGGCAGCTTCAAACTGACTGCTGCAGCACGGCAGGAGCACTTAAGCACCTGTGAGACAGCAGCCAGTGAGTCCCAAGGAACTGATGCTTCTCTCTCCTTCTCCAATCTTTCAGTAGGATTGAGAGGGCATGGGGATGCCACAGCCCCTACAACCCATGACACTCCATGGTTGGAGTCAGGAATCATTTCTCCTGGTCGGGTCTATCAGTCCCATTTTTCACTTCTTCCAAGGGCTTTTATTTCTCTAGCTGTAGGTTAGCAACAGGAGACAGGATAAATTAGTAGGATTTGGTAGGATGCTCAGCCCTACATACTTTGCCAGAGTACCTTTGGAATGGAGTTGGAGAAGTTGTTGCTATCTAAAGAACACAGATTTCAGACTGAACAGAGGGTGTTGCAAGCTGCAGATAAAGATAAGTCTTGTACATCTTGATGTAATGTAATGCTGTTGTGCTCTTGCCTGCAAGTGAGCGGTACAATAAAACCTAGTGGTGGGACTTTATAACTTCCTTAACTCTCACTCAGCAACCAACTTTGCTGAATTTGCTACAAAGAGAAATCTGATCTGTCTCAGCTTGCACAGTCCAGCTGTGGGTACTGGACACCGCAGTCGTGCTGAGAACTGACCAGTGCTCTGCTCCGTGAGACAAACCAGGTGTGACGCAGGCTCTCACCTTGGGCCTGCACCACTTCTAGAGCATCAACTGCCTGGCAGGGACAGCAGCTGCACTGTGGTTCTGAAGGGTCCTGAACAGCAGAGGTTTCTTTGCAAGAGCACCAGAGTCCAATGCCACGTGGCCGGGGGAGTGCTGCTCCCGGAGGTTGGCAAAAATGCAAAGAGAGTGTTCCAGGACTGGTTTTCTCTGCAGGACTCGCTGGCCAGCCTGGATAGCTAAGCAATGGCTACTTCAGAGTAGCAGAGGAATGAGTACCAAGCTATTTCAGTTCTTGGCCCTCTAATATCCCAAATTAGACTTACAGCAAGTCTTATTTTGCCCTGCTAACCTACGAAAGCCATTTGGGGTTAGGCATTTCCACCAAGCCACGTAGCTACTCAAGTACTTTTAGGAGATAGAGCTGCTGTTTCTTTGTGTGTGGTCACTGGAAAGAGTGCAAGTTAAACAACTGGAGCCTGCATGCCTGCTTGTTTAGGCAACACAGCTACTCCCCATGTTCCCCTGTTGAAGAAATGCCACACTGGTTGGTACGCAGCCCCAAGGGCATGGCCAGGGCAAAGGTCTGGAAAAGAAGTCAGCCCAGTCAGGGCAGAAACAGGCAAAATTGACTCATGTATAAGGATATGAATGCAAGAGGCAAAGACCCTCAACTGGCAACCAGAATCACCTCAGCACTGACACACGGTATTTTCACTCCATGCTCGAAGCTTTAAGGTCTCTAAGAACTAGTATCTCTGAAATACTCTGTTCTATCTTACTGCCAAAATGGGAAGGTTCCCACTTGCTTGTGAGGAGGATTTTCTTCCCACATATCATGCCTACAGTGGGCTCAACTCAGCTGCCTGCAAAGCCTCAGTTCTGCTGTGCCGTTGGCCCTGCCTTGCAACCCAGATCTCTTGAGACATGTTTTCCCTTCTTTACTGGGCACAAGTCATTTTTCCATGACAACTACTTCACTTGCCCCATGATTACACAGAGCATTTGCAAAAGCATTTTTAGTTCCAAAATCAACTATTTCAATCAAAGATAATATGATGACTTAGAGTGTTTTGTTCTTTCTAGCAACCCCAAAAGAATGATTAATCACTGACTCAGGCATATCTTTTTACATTTTTGCCCACATAGGCTAAACTTACAAGTCACCTGTGACTACCTCCCCTACTTGTGCAAAAAGACTACCATACATTCTTCAGAACCAATTCCCACATCTTCTATCTTTAGAGAACATATCTGTCTGACTTCACAAGACTCTTGGTTTTAGCATTATGTGCCTCCTGAAAAAGCCTGTAGCCCTGAGACAGTACACCTCAGCCTGAGACAGCATACCTCAGTAAAGGATCCTGCTATACAATGAGTTTTGAAAGGCTTTTGGAGATTTCTTTGTTTTGCTGTGGTCTTTGTTGTTTTTTTTCTAATATAAAGAGCTTTCATTTAACTTGTGCTAATTTTAGTAGTCTCGGAAAAAGACTGGGCATGTGCAGATCTCTGCAAGTATCTACAAAAATTGGCTAAAGAAATTACCCAATGGTCCAAGTAAAAGTGCTGGAAATCAAGTGACTCGTTCTAGCAGAAAACCTGATAGCCCTTCACTAAGGAAGGTCAAGGCCTGACTCACACAAACCAAACTCTCCAGCAGTCTGCACTACCAGTGTGCTGGCTTGGTCACTGATTGGAGGGTACAGAGAGCTAGTTGGTCCTCCAGAGGGAAAACTGGCATAAGAGAGACATAAACCTGAACTCCAGCCCAGACACCGCAGCCACAGCTGTGCATTACCCACCGCTTTGTCTCCCTGGAGCACAACTTGGGCTTAGTTAGAGCTAGTTAGACTGGAGGAGAAAGGGACATCTGTTCCACCACACACAGCTGAGAGGTATTTTGATCAGCCCCACTCACCCAGGGGAGTGTCCACCAGGATTGCATTGTAGAGCTCCGCAGGCGTCTGAGCAATGTTCACAGCTTCCATCTGCTCAAAACTTCCCAGAGGATGGCACTTGGGCACCAGTTCGGAGATTGAACGCTGGTGCAGAGTCCCAGTGATCAGCAGAATGACATTGTCAATCATGTAGCTGTACCTGGAGGAAAGAAAGAAGAAGACTGAAACACGAGAAATAATACGAAACCCAGCACCAGGCACACATCATCTCCCTGTGAACATCTCCAGAAAGATGCACCTTTCCCACAAAGAAACAGTAAAGCACCTTCTTAGTGTCTGCTTATGCAGGAAAAGGCAGTCAAGCATAACCCCAGACTGTGATTTATGCTCCAGCTGAACCACACCATCTGGGCATTGCCTACCTACACTGAAGAATATTAGATTGGAAGGGACTTCTGGAGG
>WEIV01005110.1:2014-12409 GCA_013390005.1 Calyptomena viridis
TAAGCCATGCTTAAGGCCCTAGATTTCAGCAACAAATCCTGCTCATTTGCCTTGGAATGGGTAAAACCGTTCATCTAAATGACCTAGATGTGTTGTAATCACTGGGAAGCTTTCAATGACACTGTGTTCAAATAGCTACTACTAATTATTATTTGCAATCATTAAACTAAATCAAAGTTGATAGAAATGACCACTACTTCAATTTGCAAGTCTTATTCTCCTTAAACTGTCCCAGGATGTTAAGGATGGTAATTGTTTCAAAGTCCTTTGTATGTGTGTGTGCAGAAGGTATGTTGGGAAGAGATAGCATTACTTTGGGGGAGTTAGCTGTTAGAGGAGTGAGGAATTGCTCTGGGAGATTAGTCCAGTAAAGCAAAGATACTCCTTGCTCATTATTTGTCTTAAATTGGTGCTCTTTCCCAATTGAAATCCAATGTCAAAACCAATCAGTCAATAGGATTGTTACACTGGCTCTGTCTCTGGTCAAGTTTCCAGAGCCCAGCAAATAAAAAGTATTTTTTAAGTATTTTATAAAACTCACTTCCTGTGCATAAAGCCCATGTGCCTTTTTCCTGGTATGTCAATCTACTATTAATCTAAACTCCTGGTACCACAAGGTTACATAACAATCCTGATCTTCACTTAGTAGAAATTCAGTGACTAATCTGTTTGTGAGTGCAGAACAGTCTTTGTAAAAGTGAAACCAAAAAAGAAAACCCCCAGTATCAAGAATAGGAATGCAAAGTTAAGTCGAAAGGTTCAGGCCCAACTCAGCTGTTTGAAGAAAGTTTTGTGGTGAGGCCAACCAGTTACATCAAAAAGGTGGCGATTTGACATTACTGGAGATGATACATGAAAAGCGTAACATTTGAGACATGCAAGTATCCAGGAAGGCAATAGTTTTTATTGTGATTGTTTCCACACATAGTTGCACTGACTTAGTGACAATTATTTAGTTAAAACAAGGCGAATTCTGGTACATAATGTCATTCTGGTTTAGATTAGGTCACAATGGACTGGATTCAAAATTCCTTTTCACATCTCTCAGAACAATAATATTTAGGCCCTAATATTCTCAAGCAGAAACAAACCAATCTTAAAAATACTGCATGCAACATAAAACATGTACTCTTAACTGAAAAGCCATATAGAAAATAGAAATTTTTGAAACAGAATTGAGTATCTTACTTTTCAAATCGATTCATTATTTATTCTAGGGATTGTAATATGTTGATTATCTAGCTCTGTATTTATGTCGTTAACCAGACCTGAGTCATGGAAATAACATTACATTTTAGGACAAGGGAAAAGGAAAAATGGAAAAAAGAGAAAGAAACTTTCGCATGGGAAATTCAATTTACTTTTGTCTCTGTTGCCCCCAGAGAACAATTTAGAGCAGGTCTGTGTGATAAATCCATCACCCAATGCCATTGCAAATTGCTGGGTTAATGAAGAGAGTTCAAGTAGGGAAATGAGAGGTGAGAGTAGAAAGGTGTTGATCATCTGTAAATGACTTGCTGCAGGGAGTACAATGTTAAAACTCAAAGAGTGAAATTCACCATTTCTTTCTTGAATAATAAGTACAGGACTGACTTGACTTTCATGTCTATATTTCACCAAAACTTCCCTGACAAACTAATTCTTTTTTTGTGTACCTAGCAGTGAAAAGTTATGGTAGAGGAATTTCGTGTGCAAAAAAAAAGAGGAGTGAAATACAGGGCAGAAAAGAGAGAAAATGAAAGAAGCTTTTAAGGGTAGAAAATACTTTTCTAAAATAATAAAAGTGCAGTTTATAAAATGCTTGACAAAAAAAAAATCAATTTTCTTTAGTAGATTCTTGTGTACTGTACCTTCACACTTCCATTTCTCCTTGATACTTGAAACTGTGGGAAGGAATCGCTTGTGTTGTCCATAGGAAATGGTTTACTTCCCTTCCCCACATATATTCCAAAACTATATTTTTAATTACATTTCACTAACTTCATGCCATAGTTTAATAAGTTTTTTGCAACTTCATTGTTCATGTAACTTTACCTTTGCATTGCAAAGTTCTTTTAAGTTCAACAGTATCTTTACAAATGTACCAGTTTGAAACCAATAAAACATAATCTTTGTTTCTTAGTTCGTTTGTTTGGGGGGGTGTTGTTTATTTGTTTGTTTTATTGTTGCTAGATTTGTTATTGTTTTAAATGGGTAGTAGTTTGTATCAAGCAAAGAAAATACTAAAGACTCTTCCCTCCCCTCCTGTAAATAACTAGCATTAAATTAACCACTGTCTTATAGGCTCAACTTTCAGGCGTCTTCGAGCATAAACAGGGTTACTCTTGTGAGTGACATTATCCTCATGTTTGTAGGGTTAGCATTTTCATCAATGTGGCTCTCTTTGGCTTCTTCAGAGAGCCAGGCTCTTTTGCATGACAAAGAATGCAGTACATGCACATGAATTTTCAGTGAGCAGAATCTGGTTATGGCGTCTATCTGTTGCCTGTTCAGGAGTCACGGTGTGGATCCTTATTTCCTGTTACTTTTCATCCGAATAAAAAAATTAAGAATTTAGACATTCCAAAGCATTTTATTTTACCATTCCATCTCCTGAACCTATGTAATAATGTTGGATTGATCTGTGAAGCAGAAAGAAAAACAGCTAACATAAGATATAAAACATATGTGAGTTTCTGTATTACTTTCTAAAATTACAGCTTTGATGTTCATTACTTTAATAAGAAATAATTTTATGCTATCAGTTTATCTAAGTAGTGTCATGTGTTAATTTTGTGTTTTAGTTCTCAAGAATGTCATTGTCATTTTTTAATTTGTATGTTTAAAGAGAGAAAAGGAGAAAACTCTAACAATTTTTAATTCTAAATTTCCAGAGGAAAAAAGAAAATGGCAGTAGTAGAGATGTCTCTCTTAGCCTCCTCTTGGTGCTATTACCATAGTTGAGCATTTAATTTGCCATGGGACTATGAAAGGATCTATGCTGAAAACTATTGTCTTGCTTCAGAGAGAGCTATTTCCTTTTATGTTTCCGCATTTTCCCCCAGCTCCCATGGAGAGTATAAGGAACTGATACTTCTATACTTGAAGTAAAATGTGTGTTACTAGCTTCATTTGCAGACATATGTGCAGTGCCTGTTCCCTAGATACATATGACATTTTCTCTCTTCACTATGTGTAAGCATCTTCCAAAATATCTCTGAAGAGACACACTAGTAAAGGGAGTTTCCTTCGAGGTGCCACTTTCCTACTTGCTCCTTTTTTTTTTTTGAGAACCCAGACCCACGTAGCCCAGAATTAATCTAATTGAGAGTGGTAGTTATCTGTTCACACACCAGTATTTGCATGTCTTTTCCGGACTTGGTGGTCAGCAAACTGGATGCGAGAAAGTAACTCCTCCTATGTGTTTAAAGAACACAAGAAAGGTCAAGTCCTTGAATGAATGCCTCTACGAACTTCAATCTCTGATTAAGCACAGGAACAACAAAAGCCTGAAGGCAATTGTATCTGTTACTGAAACATTAATTAAAAGTTACGAGAATGCTGCTTAATTTAGTCTTTGACCTTTTGAATGGGCTAACAAGTCAGAATAACTGTGTAGAATTTTTGCAATAGACAACCAAAACAAATTGTAAAAGCATCAAGCTTAAATTGGCCTGTTTGTCTGCAGCTAAAGTGGGTGCCTTATTTGCTCGGCAAATTTTCCACAATAACTTCTTATTTCTGGCTGTAGCCTTTGAGTAGGAACTGCTGCCAAAATGGAGGATGTGAATGTGGCTTGGGGCAAATTAGGGGGGTGCAGATGGGGTTTGGGGCTGTTGGGTGTGGGTGGCGGAAAGCTTCTTGGGGATGTGAGGACAGGCTCTGCTAGCCAGCATCCGTCTCATTAAAGACCATCCTGTCAGTAGTTATCTTAGGTTTTATGAGCTGCCAAATCTTTTCTACAATGGGAACAATGACATTTGACCCATTATAGTAGTGGAGAGACTCTTGAAAAACAACTGCAGGCTCTTCTGCCCCACAATGACCCCTTTAGATCCAGATTTGAGGCACGTGCAGGACATTGATTATATAGTTCCTATTTATTGTGGCAGCTCCAAAAGTAGAGGGTTTGGGGATTTTTAGTAGGTTGTTTTCACATTAAATTCACTGTTAAGCTTGAAAGGTTTGGATAAATAATATGAGGAGTTTGTAGCTTTGTCCAAAGTTTGAAACTCATCGTTTGTTGGAAAATAAATGGAGAACACTTCAATTTTCCTACTTTCAGTACCGAATAATTCTAGTTTATGTGACCTACCAAAACTTTAAGAATGAGATCTGATGAGTTAATGTGTGTGTTCATACATACACATATACATATGAAAAAAAATACATACACACATAGACACCTGAGTACAAAGTTAATTTATATTTACTTAGGTACATAGTGTATATATATATATATACGATATACTAAAATAAAAAAATACTGACTTTCTATATCCAAGCAAAGTGATGTTGAACAAATTTGATTCATGAGCAGCTATGCTGAACTTCTTTCAGAAGCTGTTCAATTTAAATAGAAGTCTTATAACTGCATTATCTATGTTTGTGTGTGACAAAGAGAACTCTTCTTTGTTAAACATTTACTATGTTAAGCTATTCAAGAATTAAGAGGGAAAAAAAAACACAACGACATTTTGATTACTAAATTTGCTAATTTACTTATTGGTTTTACCAGGTTAATGCCTCTAGAATTATTTTTTCTATCCGTGTTCCCTTGAGAGCTTTAGTACTCTAACATTTTTTTTCACATTATAACAAATTTCAGAGTCTCTAGAGGGAACATTACCTCCAGCTACTTAATCCATATGCACTTGCAAAATAAAATATGGCAGTACTTAAAATGCAACATTCTGGTGAATATCTAAGATTTACATGTGAATACTCAGATATTTTTTCTCCTAAACACCATAAAATTTCATCAGTCATTTCTAAAACGTTCTGAGTGCTGCTGTTTGCTCTCTTTCAAAACTGTGAACGCTGTCTTTAAGGATCCTTCATCACTGCCTGTTCAGCTGAAGTATTTTCTAGGAGGGCTGAAAGGAAGTAGTTTAGAACAATAAAGAACTTGAAACAACCAGGAAAATCATTCTTGTTTCTGACTAATTTAAAGCTATTTAAATGGAGGGGGTTTTGTTTGTTCAGGTCTCACAAAAAAAGAAATCCTCTTGACTCAGTGCGAGTTGGACACAAGTCTAAAAGATTGAGCATAAAGCCTGCCTCCTTGCTCCACCAACGCTACTCCCACTGCTTTGGCAGCTTCTCTAAGGAGAGACAGAAAGAAACAAAACCATGATCACTTGACTGACAGAACAATTTGAATATGGAGCTTCAGGTGACTGGCAGACCTGACTGCTTATGTGTCTGTGGTGAGACGATTGTACGGCATCTCCGTGTCCATCCTCCTCACAGCTGCGCTAATGGAAGGGCTACAACACCGGAGCACGTTTCCTGAAAACTGAAAGAAACGTGCAACCCCCTCCACTTCTATGTACTTGAAATGGCCTCATTGCACCCAACAATTGGCATATTGTATAAAAACATCAACTATTGCAGTAGAAGCAAAAAACTTTTCTTATGTTTTTTATTTATTTTTACGATTTATTTCTGTTTGCATATTTCAGCTACTGAAAAGATAAACTAAGCCTTTTTCACAATGCTTGTGTAAAGTCATTGTTGTTGATGGGTATTGGTTGGTTTGCGGGTTGGGTTTGGGGGGTTTTTTGGTTTGTTTGTTTTTGTTTTGAATTTTTGACTTTTTCAAGAGAAACTTTTCTTTTGAATCATGGTTTTAAAAGTTTGCATCTTAAATATTTTGGGGGGGTTAGGTCTGTATTTTCTCTAATTACTTTTGCCATGTGCAAATAATTTTTTGTTTCAAAACTAATTCAAAGATTTCTAAACTTAAATTAGGTAAAAACTCATCTAGTTTAACCAGGCAATACAGAATAGAGAGATTTTGAGATACCAGAACTTCTTATTGATTTTCTTTCTTTTAACGTTTTTATCTTGGGGTATGTTCTCAGTTACACTTTGATTTCAGCAGAGCTGGAAAATACATGAGAAGAATTAATAGCTTAAAATAAAGATGCCTTTATTCTCAGTATGCGCACTCAGTCCTTTCAGTTCTAAAAAGTAACTAACTGGTCAAATTGCTTACTTTCTACTTTAAAGAGTTTCATTTGAAACTAAAAGTGGGGCAGGAAGAATCACGCAAGTGAATTTCATCTCCACTTTTCATGTTTTCTTCCTCTAGGGAATATTCTGGGACTATTGCAGAGGAGATTTATACCTGTGCCCATCAAAACAGAGCTAGCAAATCACTGAAGGTAAATGCTAAGGTATATGTTCAATGATGGTTTATCATCGTTTATTTATTGTCTAATGTCTTTAAAACTAGAACTAATTAAATGAAAACCTGATCAATCTTGGGACATGTTTGTGATACGTAGATCACTGTAGTAGGATTCATAGTATTGATATTTACCTAGAGCATATGCAACATCCTTGAGTCCTTATTGTCTCATTAATTTTCAGCATTTTCAGTGACTGATTTCTTCACTCCCAAGAGGATGTTTTGGGTTTTTATTGGGTTTGTTGTTTTGGGAATCAAGGGGTCTTTGCCAATCCTAACAATAAGTTCAAGGTACCTTATACAGTACCATATCTCACAACACACTTATACACATAATAGAGCTCCATGTTTTGCAGCCTCTCAGTCAATGAGGTAGGTGTATGAGAAAAAACATATGTTCATACCCAGGTGAAATTGCTTCACGAGCAATAGTTTCTCTTTCATAAGTGTTCCTTCTCTATGCTGAGAATTTTAGTCACATAACTAAAATGTGTTATGTGCAGACCACCAGTAACGCAGGTATGACTTACAGCTGCAAAAATGGATTCAGGTACAGTTCTATCCAGCACAGCAGTAGTAATTTTATTCTAATGTGGACTGCAGAAATCTTTCTTAAAAACATGTTAGGTAATCATGATGGAGCTGATGTAAATGAGGTCAAAAACGTATTAACCAATTTTCTTCAAATTTTGTCTAGTTCCCCATTGGGCTTGAAAGTTTTTTGTCTTTTCCCAACATTGCATATATCTTCAATCATCTCATAAAATCTGCTGTTTCTTATGACTGAACTGAGTCCTGAGGATCATCTTACCTAATACATCAAGGCTGACCAGATAGGAGAATTATTTCAATTTAAACATTACAGTGAACAGAAACTACAAAATATAGTACAAAAAAATGTGTTCAGAGAAATGATAATAACCTATGTCACTGGTATGCAGTTTTTTACATTCACCTTTGCTTTCATGGACATATGACAATGGATTACTTTTCAATCACAAAAACACCACTATTTTTATACCAATTATCTTTGATTAATGGTCTTTATCATTAAGTCAGTCACCATTTTTCTCTTCTTCTGTCAAGCTTTGGTCATTCCATCAAGGAGTACATACAGAGTTTTGGGACTTAGATCCTTAGTTACATGAGAATAACTAAAAAATTGAAACTAGTAACAGTAATATTTCATGTATAAAGGGCTATAAATTCTTCACATGAACTATCTGGATCTTTGCTTAAAAAATTAGCCACATTTTTTCATTGTCTCATTATTTCTGTCTGTAAACTAGGACATCCTGAGTTGTTGATGAGTAACTACAAAATGTAAAGGCTATCAGCTGTAGTGAGATCAAAGACCTCTTTCTCTGCCTGTAAAGATTTCTGTCACCAGAAATGTACTGTCACAAACCACAATGCTACAAGACATGTGTTGGCATTTCTCTGGTCAAGAAATTATATAACCTCATATTGGTTTTCAACACCTGCACTATTTAAAAGCATTTGAGTCCTTGCCATAGCAATCCAGTCTTATGACCTGTTAACCATGAGGATTCATTTCTGTTGTCATATTTTACTATAATTAAAACTGCATGTTAAGTCATTTATAGTAAGCCTGAAAACCCAACTCTAAACAGAGGAGTAGGGAATGTAGACTCCAAGCCACACATGGGCTACTCAGGGCATGTAAATATAACACTCCCTTCACTTTTTCCACTCTCATAGTTTTGTTTTCTTCCATCTCTGTGTCTCATTCTCTTCCATCTCCACTGTTCAGACACATTCCAGCATGTATAGCTTTCTAACTTTTTTTCCAAACCCTAGAAATTTTCTTCTAAAGAAAGAAAAGGAGGAGGAGTATCTCCTGCATGTTGTGGATAGAGAATTTGGACTAGTCCAGGAAATTCACAAGAGACACTTTCCATTTTTTGAAATATTCATACTAAATTCATTAACATATTCACATAATAGCATGCATTGAATCTGGACTGAATAATGAATTTCAATTACAATAAAATATGTTCTATCCACCTAGTTCTACAGATTTAGGGCTGGTGTTTAGGAAGCCCTTGTTTGCACAGGAGAGGTCCAGTGAAGATCGATTTAAGATGAAAAGCAAGGGAAAAGAAACAAAACAAAACCAAAATTAGTTAGACAAGATAAATCATGGAATTGTGGACATCCAACATCTGTCACAAAACAAATGCAAAATGTGCATATTTTACCTGGAGTTAAGTCAGGTGCCATGAGGAATTTTTAACAGTTTAAGTGAATGTCTTTCACTGGGTTATTTGAATTAAGATCATTAAGACTGACTGGAAATAAAGGAAAGCAAAAAAAAAGGCAAGTACAAATGTGAGAACACACTAAGAAAAAAATACAGAAGAAGCCAGTAACTTCTGTAACTCTGTATCTGTAGAAGACATAGAGTAATAATAATATATCTGTTCTTCCATCTCCTGATTTTTGTCAGTAGCGCAGGATAAGGTTGGTCTTATAATACACATGGCCATTGTCTAAAATACACATTAAAGTCAGTGAAGACAGATATTATGCTGAAAGGGCTTGCAGTTTCGTTCTCTAAAACAGGTTATCAATGTCTAATTATGGCAATTTGAAAACTGGTAGGCTGAATAATATTAAAATATAGAAAAAGAAATGGAGTAAAAATTTATTATTTACTGGTCACAGAGGTACACTAGCCTTGTTTACAGGGGTACTGAGTTTCAATGGTGAAAGCAGAATGTTAAAGATTTCCGATGCTTCCTGATTTTTCCTACATTAGAAACGAAACATCACAACTGATTTTATGCCAGTATTTGTTCATGCCCTAGTGTGGCTCAAAGCAAGCACATTAAGATGAAAAAGGAGATGTGAAGGAAAGTGAGTAACTCACTAAAAGTTTCTTTCTCAGTCTCCAGTGTAAATATAGGATAGGGCAGGCTCACTGCAGTTATTTAATAAATGGATTATTGGATCAGCTATAGAGCTGCTTTGAACAAATCACTTTACTCCTCAAAGTCTCATTCTTCCTGTCTAAAAAATGAAAACATTAACACATATTCCAAATAAAGTGCTGCAAAATATGTAAGTAAAAAGCTCTATGCATAGGTTTTCTTTACTGATATTTTCACTATGATATGTCACTCTTGCTTTCTCCAAATTTCTGAAAAAAGTCAGATGTCTTCTGATATCACTTCAGCAGTGTTAGCTTATCTCATTTTTTAGCTTTATTGCTTGAGTTGCAAGTTTCGACTTGATGTATAGTGCTGTGCTTTCCAGGTCAGCTGGCTATATGTGTTCAACATTCTTTCAACATTGGCAGTTTAACTGGAGGGTTTTGGTGAAATTGCTCACATACAGCTTGCAAATTAGTAAGCAGTCTGGTGATCACAATCTTAACAAAGGCATAAAATGACAATAGAGTTAAGTCAATGCCAAATTTTCTCAGCTAAAATTCAAAATTACTATTTTTCAATTAAATAAATATATGTGCTATAGATACTAGCTAATAAACAAGCAAAGTCCAGTAGTTTTGCAATGGAAGCAGAAGGTGATTTTACTTCTTTTGGTTTTTTATGTTTAGTAATCCCTAGTTTATAGGCTTCAGAGACTGACATCCAAGTCCATACAGGAAACATTTCAAGACACAGCTTGACTGAAAGAAACACAACAGCTGAGAAATTGCATGATGTTCTCTATTTTACTACTTAAGAAACAAAAGAGGAAAAAAAAGTTTCTTTTACTGTAAAGAAGTTATGTCTTTCCTACATAATGCTTAAGACAAACTTGCATTTATGTCTGCTTAGTTATGAGAGGAGGTGTCTCTGTCATACACTAGGGTAACTTTTCACTGACTTAGTGCAGTTATCTTTGATTTATGCTGGTTTCATCAAGATTAAAATTTGAGCCGTTTTCTTGTATTTGCTTATGTAAGACATGAAAAATGACATGTTTTTCAACAAATTAATAACTGAGAAGCTAAATTAATAATAAAAAGCTTG
>WEIV01005145.1:5975-49588 GCA_013390005.1 Calyptomena viridis
AGTAGTAGTAGTTGTAGTAGTAGTAAATACTTAACATTTTAAGTTAGAGCCTGTTTTGCTTGTGTGAAGTAGTTAATAAACAGGTGCTTGCAATCCTTATCACAAAAGTCTTATCCAAGATTTTTTTTTCCCTTCTCTGAGAAATTTTAGATCTATGTGTGGGCTCTCAGCTTTTAGCCAGAGTCAAACCATGACACTGATTTTCTTTAAAATGACTACTAGAGCCGAGAGAAGTTGGCAACTTAACCATGATCATTTTTGTACTGCATAGAGTGGTGCTATGTTCAGCATTTTTGCTCAAGAAGAGCTAAAATAAAGGGAAAAACATTTAGGAACAAATTAAAGCAGAGCAAAAATTAGTTAGGGAAAAATAAATCTAGTGAGATGTCAACAGGAAAAGCAAAAAGAAAAGAAAAGAAAAGATTCTGCTCTAAGTTAAAGGATACTTAGGGTATCCTAAGAGGAAGAAAACCTGGCTGGAGACTGGGAACAACTTCCTCAACTTTGATGGGAGTAAAGAGGCTGGGACTGTTTGGCTGAATTGTGGAATCTCAAATGGAGGGAAATCAAAGGCTGGTAAACTGCAGGTTTGTAATAGAGTATTGCATGTCACCAACAATGTAGAGAGATCCTGGCAATAGTATAATGAAATGGAGGATTAGATACTTTTGGTCATTGCATTTATGAAGGGATCTGAAAGCCAGGACGAATTGCTCTGGGCAGGTGTCCAAGCCAAGTCCAAACATATGGTACTTGGACTAGCTGCTAAAAGCTAAGGCTAGTAAATCACCAAATGGTCAGGACTGGCAGGATACTCAAATACATTTGGTGCTAGAATTGGTTTTGAATTACTTAATCTTGACTGGCTTGATTAGTGGTGTAGAGCATGATTATGTGTGTTTTGCTATACTCATGTCCAATGTGCCATGATGTTTTTGTAGAAAGGAAAATTTTATCTTAGATGTGTTCTGCAGCCTGGTTGTTTTTTATTAACATGGTACATGAGCAGCAGGGGTGCTGCTCTCCGTATGATATAGTGCCTTGGCTTTTGGGGAGGCAATTTCTTCTACAAGTGAGATCAAATTTCTCTCTTAAAGTAGGTTTCTTTTATAGGAAAAGGATCTGAGTTCCATGTATTTTGATAGACACCTAAAAGTTTTTATGTTTGCTTAATAAATCTGCAAACGGATATAACTTTTCATTATTAACATGTGATTTACTTTGAAAATCTGAGATTCAAGCATTCAGATGTTTGGTAAGTTTTATTTCTTTTTCCTTATTGCAGTAATCCATATACAGCATTTCTTTTCCTGAAATGGGTTGTGAATTCATTACCATAAACAAACCAAGCTGACTGACTTCAGCTATGCATTCAAAAATTCAACATTGTTCATGTCACTTGACTCACTTTTGTCCTTAATTTCTGTGAGATGTTTAGTCTGTTTCAATCCTTGATTTTGAAAGAGAATCACGTATTGATATTTTGCTTCATGGGATGAGACACCACTCAGTTTATGAGATTATAAAGCTTCTACTTGACAGACAGTTCTTACATAACTGTTGTCAGGAAAATTAAAAATCCAGTTGTTTTTTCAGCAGGTAAGAGGACTGGAGGAGAAGCAAGTACAGTATACAGGCAGAGCTGGCACCCTAGCGTTGGCTGAGAGGGCCTTCCTCACTCTTTTTTAGGATGATGAAGAGGCTGAACATCTGCAACATCATTACCATATGTTATCATTAAGTTATTTGCAGGATTCTGCCATAGTTGGCTACACATGTATGTGTGGTCTAGGTGCTATGACTAAGGAGGAAAAAAGTTCTGAAAATCCTGATGTTAAAAGAGGTAGGAGCAGTTTGGGAGTATTTCATGTGGTTGATTTTGTTGACCTGAGCATGNATACTTGCCCCAGAGAAGATGCATCCTTTTATCAGAAAGAAGTCTTAAACTAGTGGAAGAACTTGTCAAAGTTAGCCTATCAAGGCCCAGTTTTCTAGTCCCTAACCTCTGCTCTTGAGAAACTGCAAAAAATCATAGGCATAGTTGCATCACTGTCATGTCTTTCAATGAAAATTTTTGTATTGTGTTTAAAAGAAGCTAGCTCATTTGTGTTATAAAAGCCTCATAAAGTTAGGCTGGTAGATACAGCTACTTATGCTTAATTGATAGAATTAAGCAATTACATTATGTTATTTTATGTCAGAAGTGCCTAGACTGAAAAATCCCTGTGCTGCAGCATGCTGCCTCGTATTTTTCAAGCACTGAAGAGCTTAGTCTAGTTAACAAGGCACTTGCTAGGAAAAAAGTTATCTAATGTGTCTGAGTTTAAAAACCAGCCCAGAAAAACAAGGTATGTATTAACATCCATGCATTGACATCTAATTCAGTTTATGGCAACTCAGCTGAGAATGGCTTTACATGAATTTAAGGAATTAATCTCTGTAGCTTGTTCCTGGGGTCTGAAATTTTTCATCGTTTTGTGAGCAAAGGTCAAATATACAGCCATCATGCAATTAAAAGGTTAGTTATTGTGGCAAAGGTACTTACTGTGCTATACAATCTATATTTAATTGGATTTTTCTCTACCACTTCTAAAATGAGGATGTGATATATGTGCTCTGGGATGTGGCCTAGAATTTCTTGCATGTGATTACACTGCATTTCTCCACTGAAATTGGATTTTTTTTCTGGCAGAGAATAACTGGATTCAAGAAGGCAGCTTAAGCACGAGCATTCTGGACAGTTCAGATCATCTTTATCATGTCTGAAAGCATCAATAAATCACCTATCCTATATAGCCTGAGAAAATAATTGGCATGCTCATTACCTTTTCTTCATACCACAAGCTAAGTGGAATTTACCCTTATGTACTATATGAAAAGGATGAATGAATGGTTTTCCTTGTCCTCTTTGTGTCCTTGCAGAAATATCTAGTGTGCAAATTTTCCCTTGTAGTTGTTTAAAAAAATCCCCCAAAAGGTTTGATTTGGCTATTTTGAGTTATAAATGCCATTGAAACACATCCTATATAAAGAAAGTAATTCACAATTGAAATACAGTAGATGAAACAATCTAAAAATTAATCTGTTAATCATATTTAACATTTTCAAGCTCCAATTTCTAGCACTTCTTTGCTGTCATCCTTACGGCATTCTTATTTCTAGCCCTAGGAAATTGTTTCTGTACCCTCCACAATGCTTTTTTTTTTATATTTACAAAGTAAAATAGAGTCTGTAGTAAACCATTTCATAAGCATTTAAGTTTTGGGAAGATGAAGGTGTGTTTAGATACTTTCTCTTACTATGTGTCATTCTCACCTACAACGAATATAAGAATTAAAATATTTTTGTATATATTAAGATTTGAAAAAATGCCAAAACCAAAACAAATTTGTGAAGATCGTCTGTGGATAGTACCAGTCTGATTTGCAGAGTATCTAAATATTTAGCAACTGAGGTACCATGTGTTGTTGAATCATAATAACTAAAACTAGAGCTTTTGAATCTTATTGATACAAATGAGAGATCTGGAAAAAGTGTGAACCTAAGATAAACATATTTGAAAGAAATATTACTGAGTTTATGACATCTAAAAATGAATGACACACATACTTGAATTTCTTTGGGAAGAGTTATCTTTGTATGACATGATAATTGTAGGTTCTTTCCTAGCCAGGCTGAGAATGGGTAGACCCAAGAAAGACAGAAGAAACTTTGATCAACAATATATCCATCAAATCAGTCTTGAAGGAGAACCTGAAGAGTTACCTTTTCAATGAAGTGTAAAAGTGAGCTTTTCCCTTAGTGGTGAAACCAAAACAAGGTGGGAAATGAACTGAAATGAGCCCTTTTTTTCACAGAAGATAGGAAACAAAAAGAAAATAAATAAAAAAATGTTGGTGACCTCATTAGACATAAGCAAAAATAGTACTGTATTTATAGTGAAAAAAATGTTTCACTTTCATTCAGGGCATTTCAACAAGTCAGATATATGTAAATCTGTGAATGGCTGTTTTCAAAACAACGGAATTTGTTTTCTTCCTTAAGACCTTCCAGGACATGAAGTTACCAAATGATTCTGTCTTATTTCTTAATACTGATTGAATGTGTTCTTCAGATAGATCATTTCCTCAAGTGTATTACATGCTCTTAAATTCACTGAAAAAAGTAAATTTGTTCACTTTTCCATTTATCACTTTTAAACTCTACTGTCATTCTCTAATTCTAATAATATATTATGTTTTGCAAGCATTTTATGAGGAATTAGGAAATTTAAACAGAACTACTTCTTGCATTGTGATTTCTCTTACATATTTATAATAGAATCTTGTGATATAAGCAGTAGGTAGATTTAATGAAAAAGTCCTCGTCACTGTTACTGTAGTAAAGAGAGAAAATCCTGGCTGTGATCAGTGTCTGCAAGCCATATGGTGGGCTCTGGTCCCCAGTCCCTAATGGATGCTATCTTTGACTTCAGCAAGACTGCAGGGTGATACAGCCCACACTCTCTGCAGGTCACTTATTATCTAGCTTTGTGCCCTCAGAGTAACAGCCCTCTATTCATTCCTACTCTTTCTTTTGCCTAAGAGGATGAACTGGGTGTTTTGTTGCTGTCCTCAAGGCAGGCTATATTATCTTTAAGCTTGGGTACTCTTAATTTTCTGAAGTAAATGAATTCTCTGCTGTTCTGTGTGGGAATGTATTTGGAGGAAAACGGACATCTGAACCCTCCAAACCTGGCCCATGCAGGACTGTAAAGGTAAAGGATGAGAGATGCTATGAACAACAAGAAAGCAGATGCCTGCTCAGGCAGTGTAGGAGGTAGAAGATACATTTTTAGAAGTAGTGAAGGTCAGTTGCTTAAACTGTAAGGCACCAATGAAATACAAGTAGAAATACGTACACAACTCTATTAACCAATTAGAGAAAGTGTATTCATATGTGCAGAGAAAAAAGTGTATAAAAAGAGAGCTTGTGTAAGCAATAAATGGCTTCTGATCTAATCACATTGATCTGTCTCAGAGTCCAGTTTTGTTATCTCCTCGCACCTGGTCCCAGTAAATCTCTCCACAGTTCTGTGCTTTGATAAGACAATGATGATTGTATGGAGAGAGAATTCACAGCTGAATTGTGTAAGTTAGGCAGTAGTGAACACTAAATCTCTTTATGGCATGTTTGCCTTCTTCCCTTTTTTTTTTCAGTGGAAATTTTATTTTAGAACTGATGACTTTGTTCTTTGCAAAGTATTCAGGACTTAATAATTTTCTTAGCAATTATTTTTTTGTTTATGCCAATCTGAGAACTCTGTAAAAGGCAGTTTCTTTGCATATCTGAACTTTATCATTCCTAAAGAACAAACAAGCCCAGAATAAAATGAACAAAAAAACAAATAAACAAACTAATAAGCAAACCCATTTTGGCCTCTGAGGTATAATGCCAGGTTAGCCTGTCATATAGCTTATTATTGTTATTTTTGCATGTGTCCTTTTGTTTCTTTGCCTCTCTCATTTTCTCTCAGCTTCAGAGAAGTGCATGTCACACTTTGATATTTATCTTCTGTTTCTGTTATTTTGAGAAGAGTTTGGGCTAAGCTGAGAACATACTGCTGTTGGTGGGGCAGGCAAACATTTTGACTATCTTGTCTCTGACAACTTTTCTTAATTTCAAACTGCCTTTGGAAAAGCATATCAAATTATCTGTGACTAACAAACACACTTAAATCTCTTCATCAGCCTCAAGATTGCTCCTTGGTCTTCAGTAAGTGGGTTGACTTGTCTGTTGAGACTTGTTTAAAGCTGTCAAGATTCTTTCCTCCACTTTCATTTGTGAGCCGTTAGCAGCAATTCTCCCCAGTGTAGACTTGACTGCAGCTAGCCACATCTTTGTTGGTGTTAAATTAGAAAGTTGCTATATCCTAGGAAACACTCAAGCACACTTTTGTTAGTGCAGGATCAAAGTGAAAGGATGCTGTCAGCTGATCATTTATAAAACCTAGCCAGTTTAGCCAGTGCTCATAAAGAAGAACAAAAGCATAAAAGAAGCTCATGTTATCCCAGGTGATATCCCAGAGACAGGTAGAGAGCAAAATGATTTTAGACCCTTGAAGCTTCTGCAGACAGAGCAAATACAATTTTCTGACTTTAAAAGATATATGTTGGCTTGATAATGGTATCTTACAGAAGGCGTTAAATTCTTCAGATATGGCAAAATACATCAATATCCAGATACTTACTTGTTTGCTCATGTTTCTCAAATATTTAACAATATTGTGGTGCCTATGAGTATATGTATTCTTAATCTTTACCTTTTTTCCTCACCATGCCATCAGCGAAATCAAGGCTGGACAAACGTCCTTGCTCCAACAACTCCTAATTCCTTCTTGAGTAGAGTAGTGCTGGGATATTCTTGCTTTTAAGGCAGGTAGAATATACAGGATTATGTGTCACTTGGTTTCCTCATGGCATGCTAAACCGTTCATTTTTAATTTTAAGCTTCTTCGAACAGGATGTTGTATGTTTATTTGTTGGTTGATTTGTTGGTTTTCTTTTTAGTTAGAAAATTCTGGTTTTGTTAGGAAATATAGTACTGGACAGTTGCAAAATTCTTCTTATCTAATTCATAAAGTAAAGTAATGACAATTTCCATGTCATGTAACGAAAAAATACATATAGTATATATAATTGCTTATTTTAAGTGCTGACGTGAATATGGCTGATTAGGATAAAGTGAGACTGTTTGTGGAATTAGTTTTGGTTATAAATCAAGTAAAGTTTTTCCCCAGCTTTTTCCTTGCTCTCTCAATAACGATTTTGAACTGAGGTTAAAACTGACTGACTAATCAATACAGACTGGCTAAATTTCTGTCTCATTTCTTGGACCAGAAAGGTTAAGAGGACAGATGGAGCAAAGACAAATGGCAACTTCTTACTACTCCTTAAAGATCTCACTACCAAAGATTTCCCACACCTAATATATAATGAAATATCTGCTAGTGTACATAAAGCCCCTGTGGCATTTAACACTCTTGATTTTATGTTGTCTGGTTTTGAAACCTTATAAAGTGTAATGTCTGTAACCTTTCAAAAATGTTCATAGGTGTGATGTCCGTATTTCCTAAGTACTCAGCTTTTGTTATTGTAAGCCTGACTTTTGTTTACAAAAGCCTAGTCTGCAATTCACTGCCTTGCAGGGAAAAAAAAGGACAAAGCAGAAAAAATGGAATATTTTGCATCTTAACACTTCCCTATTTACTCTTTAAAGTTCTATTCATCTTTGAAAAGTGAAATGACCTTTTTTACATACATTTATTAAAATTCTTTGTTGCATCTTGAATCTTTGCTGTTATTTATTTTAAGATTTTAACTTGTTAACCTGTGTTAACTTTTTGATTTTTTTCCTGGTTATTGCAGTAAGACAAAACCAGTATCTCTTCCAGTTTTGATTTTTGCTTAATTCAAATTTAAGATAATCTGTATGATTAAAGATTAATCTGGCAGCATAAATCTGTAATTGCATGATTTATATGTTGGCAACTTCCCCTAATTATCAGTTCTTTATGTTTTTGCTATTCTTCTGCTAAATATGAAAATATTTATTTTCAAAGGTAGATGTTTTTATCTGTAGTGTTGTAGTTATTCTTTTTTTTTTCCCCATTTACCTATTGGAGAATTGAAGAGAGGTGGGTTTTTAAAAAAAAAAAAAAATTTTTAAGGTTCTGGAAATTGTTATTCTCCTCAGTCTCTATCACAGATTTTGAAGTAATATGTTTGCACAGTCAATATTGACAGCAACACAGAAACAGTTACAGTCATGCTATCATTTCCAGTCTGTGTTTTGGAAGTACAGAGGCAGCTGAGAAGCAGGAGTAATTTCCAACAGTTATGGTATGCCTAGACAGGAAAGAAATTGCTCTTTCAGTGAAAATGTGAATTTTTCTCTATTGTGTGAATACTCCTAATCAACATGCAGTGTCATAAGTTTTCAGTGTGGGAGTAAAGAACCTTATTAGTCATAAGAATGACCATGTGTTGGTGATGGTATGAAATCCCTGGTATGCTGTTGTTAAGGTTTCACTCAGATTAAATGCCAAGGACTCACACACATCCAAAGTTTCTGGGAGAAGGGAAAAAAACCCCTCAACTTATGTGATAAGGATTATAAGCAACTGTTTATTAACAATTTCGCAAGCAAAAGAGGCTCTAACTTAGAGTATTAAGAATTCACTACTACTAAAATCAGAGCTTAAGAGTTTAAGAGTGAGAAGTTTGACAGATGTTACAGACACCATTCTTCTCCCACCCCTCCCTCCAAGATCTTTCTCCTTCCCTCAGCAGCCCAGGAAGACAGGAGTGTGTGTGGGGGTTATGGTCAGAAGTTTTTTTTTCCCGCTGATCAAAGGAAAAAAAAGTCCAATCCCAGGCTTTTCACATGGGGGTTTTCTTCCTGAAAACAGTCTGTTACAAAACTGTTCCATGTGTTACTGACAACAGCTTTTTGGGTATTGTTGTCATGTAAGTCACTTTACCATAGGTGCAGTCATTCAGGTGCTGCTTGGCTGCTTCAGCGTAGATTCTTATGGGCCACCAGTCCTCCCAAGAAATGCTGCTCTGCTGCTCCAGTGTGAGTCTCTTCCTCCCACGTCCTACAGGACTCCATTAGGCCCCCNTACTTCATCTGCATCCATGACAAGGTAACATCTTCTTTGAGAAAAGTATGGACAGCTGCTGTTGACATATTAAAAGCTTTTAGTAGCAATCACTATGTGCTCATTAACTGAATGTTTTTAGTAAAATTAATTTTTAAAATTGTTTAATTTTATTACTTAATTTTTGATACTGACAAAGTGTTTAGCCACAGCAGTTTCTCTGACACTAAATATAATCCGGTTTTGGTATGTTAAAGTAGCTTTTTTCTTTCAGTTTCTTTCTTTAATCTCTATATTTTTGATTTTTTTCCTCTTTTTCATATATAATCTTTCTTTCTCACAGCAAGGATGGTGATTTTGACCAGAAGAACAGCGGAGACATTATGTAGGAATGCACGATTTTAATTAATTTGAGACGTGTTGGTGGACTGTGTTTTGAAGGATTTATAGCTCTACAGAACAATAGGAAGATGGACTTTTTTCCTTATGTTATGTCCAACATCACTGAATTTCCAGTGTGGTATTCAAATCTGATAAACATATAAATGGCAAATATTTTGTTTCACTTTTGTATGTAACTAAATGGAAAAGAAAATCAAAGCCTGCAGGGATGGGTCCTAAATTTACAGGCTAAGTCAAATTTATTGTGTTGGAAAACACTTTATACTTCTTTCTCCCCAGGAGGCTGAAAAAATAAGCTTATTGGCAGGACGTGCTTTGCTTCACTGCTCTGAAAACAACTGTTTGAGGAAACAGAATATTTACTGGAGTGAATTCCTTTGACAATTTTCTTAAATTCTCATAATCTCTGTTTAAATTATAATTTGATAGATCTAATCCATAGCTTTTCCCACACAGAAATATATTTGTTATTTAATTTATTATGTTTCTTGAAATACAGAAGTTAATGACAAAGTTGTCATGATGGAAGAACTGCAGCAAAATATTGGAAAGGGTTTTTTTTGTTGTTTGTTTTTGTTGTTGTTGTGTTCTGTTTGTTTGGTTATTAACATGAAAAGCTCTTAGAAGTAGGAACTCTGAAGTGTCTGAATAAATCTGAGATTAGCATTTAAACAACGTTTTGCCAGTGAGCTGCCATTGAAGCAAAGCTGACTTCAATTAGTTTTAAATTTGACAGAAATCCTAATAAGTGGTAAAATAGGCAAATAAAAGATTCTGGAGGAATTGACTTGAATAAATTCAAGAACATTGTAATTCTTGATCTTTTGTATTTGGATGAAGTTAATACCAAATGTGAAACTACCTGTCCCATATTTTCACCAGGATAGAGATATTTAAGAACATGGGCAAGCAAAAAAATCAATTTCTTATTAGGATTTTAATATCAAAGTTTAGCTTTAAGAGAAGTCTATCCTGTAGTGCATAAGCAAAATGTCCTTAAAGCTGCTGGCAAAAAAGAAAAAAAAGTCAAAGCACTGCAGGAAACGAGTTAAATTACTTACATATTTTCTTTCATCTGTTGAAAATAACAGGCAACATCAATTGTTCTGGTTGTCTTCACAGTTAAGGAAAGACATTTCACTCATAATAAAAATTTCCTTTCCTAGATGAAGAGCATGAAAGCACCATTCTTATGGTATATGAGCATTGAATTATAATTTCTGAGTTTTTAATTTTCTTTTACATTATACTTCTAACAGTTATTTCTTTTAAGTATGGATGCTGATATGTGCACATGCATGCCCTGCATCTCTGAATATATTTAAAGCCCAGTTGATCCTTGTAATGTTTTTCAATTAAATACTCTGTAAATCACAGAAGTTTAAAGAAAATGCATACAGCTGGTTTTTGAGACAGTCAAATTATTTGCACTAATCCAAGTACACTAATCCAAGCACCAAGTAATTATCCTAATTTTTAAATTCTTTTTGGGAGGTCATGCAAGCAGCTTTCCTGAGCTCGCAGCTGCAGCTTTTGCTCAGACTGAAGTCTGCCTTGCCAACAGACATGCTTGGTGGGAATGGCATTGCACTAAGCCCACTTGAAATCCTCTGGTGAAGGAAGCTGCAGGGACCAAAAGGATCAGAATGGGGACAACATACTACTGTGTGCCCCTTCACATGGCAACTGGCCATTTGGTGACATCTGTTAGGTACCACCACTGATTCCAGCCCGTCTCTACCTGCTGCTGAGGTTAGCTGTCATATGTGATGCTCTGCAAGGTATGCCATGGATCTTCAAGAACCAGTTACTTATGGCTTCTCCTTTGTATGACAATAATGAATGGGTTTTACCAGCAAGTCAGATAGCTCTGCATGTAACACCTACAGCCATTTTGACAGTTTCAAACACTTAATTGATTTTTTTTTTTTGGTACATACAAAAGAAGAAAAAGTTGCTGGTAAGTTTATATGAAAACAGATGCTTTCATTCTCTCTCTAATATTAGTGGAAGATAATAATTAACTTTTCACATCTTATGCAGTAACTTATTTTTGTTTATTTGCTACACCCAGAGTACCTCTTATGGGCTTAATGTCATGCTTAGTTTTCCTGCCTGCAAACAAGAACCTTTGTAGTTCCTGAATCACAGAGTCACAGAATGGTTTAGGTTGGAAGAGACCACAGTTGTTCATCTGATCTGAGCTGCTAATTTTGGCTGTCTGGTTGTTGACAGATTGCCTAGAGTGCTGCACTTTTAATTGAATTTGCAGCACCTGCTATTGATTTATTGCTGGGCATTTTACTGATACAATCTCATTCTATCAGCATAGCTGACCTTTTCTAGTTCTGCTGGTCATTCCTTTATGTATTAGTCCTTTTCCAGAAGGCCATTTTTCATTTTCTACTGTTGCATTTCTGTAATGGGAATCTGCTTTGGAGAAACAGAATGGCCTACCTGGGAGATTTCCATGCTGAGAGTTAACACTCTCTTACTGCCACTCATTTATGTGAGCAACCACAAATAAGAGGTATAGATGAAAGATAAATATCAAAAGCCAAGGTTTGCCTGGGTTCAGATCTGAAAGTCCCAAACTGTTCCTGAGTCGCCTTTGAGCTTGTAACCACATCCTTCAAGTTCAACTCCCTTCATGGATAATTTTCACTAGAAACCCCTTCAAGTTCTGTTTCTGTGGTCAACATGTGTCACTACTGTGAAAAGTGATTATCAGAGAGAGATTTCATTATTCAACAAATGTGTCCTTTTCTGTATTCAGTGACATATCTGCTGACTTCAGTCATACAAGTAACATATGCTGCATTTACTCTACCTAACGAGTAGAGGCAATGAACGAGGCAATGAACACAGCCAGGAGAAAATAAGTTGGATTCTAACTGATTTTGTAGATCACCAACAATTTAGTGCTGTTTGTAGCTTTCCATCAATTATCTGCCTGGAAACTGAACATGTGGGAAGAGATAATTGGACTCTGAGACAGATCTATGAAACACAAGCTTTCTTTTATACACTTTTTGGTTTATGTACATGCGAATAATTGGTTAATACAGTTGTGCACACACCTTGTATACCTTTCTACTTTCTACTTGTATTTTATTGGTGCCCTACAACTTGTACAAGCTGACCTTCACTACTGCTAAAAATGTACTTTATCTTAGTNGGCTAACCTTTCTAATGTGGTTAAAGCATGTGCAGTACCAAGGCCTGGAATAAGGCTGTGATAACTCGAAGGCCAGAATTCCATGTCCTTGTCATTGCATTCTTTGGTATAAGCATGAACAAATNCTTTAAGAAGCTCCTTCCTTCTACACTGCTTGTGCACACATCTGCTTTCTTATTTTTCTAGCCTTTCTCATCCATTTTCCCTCACTGTCTTGCACAGGCTCGGTTTGGAGGGTTCAGATGTCCATTTTCCTCCAGATACATTTCCGTAATTCCCCTCTTTTCTTGTTGAACCATCCAAACCTTTTTCATNGTGATCATGGTGGTATTTGGCATTAACACTGACAATTGCCCTAGACTACAAGGGTCGCTTTTAGCATTAGAAGGTATTCCTGGCCATGCCCTATTGCCACAGATAAGAAACATGCCATATGGTAGTTGCCTGGGTTTGACACCAATATTGTTAACTGCATACATGGGTTCTTTGGGGGGTTTATTGCACTAATTGGCCTAATTACAGTCAAATTTAGTGGCATCCAGCACTTGTGCCTTTATCCAATCTGCATTATTGTTGTTCTCACATTCAAATTCTACACAAGAAAACTTTACACAAGCATCCATCTTAACTGATCCTAGTATCTCCAACTCCTGAGGCTCTAAGTTTGCCTGTGGTAAGTCTTTGATCCATCTGGCCATGTTAGGAGCAGTAACATCATCGAATCATGGTAACTTTTCAATAGGCAATCCAACTAAGCATGTGTGAAATTGATTTTCAGGTGAAGCTGTGATTAGACAAATGGTGTCTTGTCCTGTCATGTTAGCAATTGTGACCCAAACATTTGTTTTGGTTTGAGTGACCCAAGCAAAGCTGCCAAGTGCCAAGTATTAGTATATAAGAGATTGCCTAAACAAAGACATAATCTTAATAAATACTAATTGTTATACTAAAATTAGAGAAAAGACTGAGAAACATATTCAAATTTGTTTGGCAAAGTATCAAGGCTCCAGTGTATTTCAATATATTTCTTTTAGTAGCTTTATGAGATAGACAGGCCCTAGTGTGTAAAATTAATATATGCTCTGTTTGGAAGACTTTCCTTTTTTCCACTAGTGGCAGCCACAAAAATTTACATTGCCTTCTGTCTATTTTTACTAATATTGCTACATCAGCCTGTCTCCCAGATAATGAAAATATAAGTTTATAATATAGAAAGTATTTCTCCTGATTCTTAGTATAACCCAGCTAAAATAGTGTGTTAAGCCAGTGTGAAGTGTATCATGGTAAAAACTGTGTGGCTGTTAAACCTTTTGAAGTACCAGAATTAAAAATACATATGGTTTCCAGGGAACCAGTCATGAGGAAGCAAATGAAAAGGTCAAAAATAATCAATAGTGTTCATAAACAGGTATTGTTACAAATGAAAGATGATCATTCTGATGCCAGTTCAAATGTTATATAGGAACATAAGATATGTTCCACATAGGAACATAGGATAACTCATTGCACCTAACTCTGTTCAGGGGCTTACAGATGTTAGAAAACATCATGTAATGGTCTATTGAAAGTTTAAAAACTTAATACACTTCTTAGAATGATTCTACTGTTAGAGGACTGAACACTTCTAACACACCTGATGGGAAGATATGCTGTACAAAGCACCAAACAGAAATGTGTCATTTCAGTTGAAATGAGAGCTGAGAGAAAACCAAGTGGGTAGAAGTGTAGATTTATTCTTGTTCCGTGGAATGGCAGGTTCTCAGCTGCAGAGCTGAAAATTCTTGCTAGTGTGGATAAAATGAGTAGAAATCTATCATGACAAGTGTTTGATTAAAACATTCGAGAATGCTTTGAAAGAGGTAATATTATAAGTGCGGAGAACTGAAAAAAAAAACCAACTGAATAATCTTGAAGACTGAGCACTGGCACAGGTTGCCCTAAGAGATTGTGAAGTCTCTATCCTCAGAGTTACTTAAAAGCTTTCTGTACATGGTTCTGGGCAACCAGCTCTGGGTGATCTTGCTTGAGCAAATGAGCTGGACCACATGATCTCCAGAGGGCCTTTCCAACCTCAACAATTGCATGATTTCAAGTATGCAAATAAAAAATACTAGAAAAAATATGAAGAAAAATTAATGAAAATATAGATTTTGTGCATTTTTTTAATAAATCAAATAGACCTATAATCCATTGTAACTTTAATATCATCTTTATTTCTATGTAGGTATCTTTGTTTCTATCTGGCTCAATAATTTAAAAATTTTGGTGGTTATTTTTCAACAGTTATTCCTCAAGGACATTGTGTTTTTCTGACACAGATGGTTACAGCTGGCCTCAAAGCAGGCTCACCACAGGACACAGCTGAGCCAAATGTGCAGTACCTCTGTGAAAATACATTTTAAAAATGGTGATAAAGATGAAGAGGAAGGAACAACAAGATCAGAAAACAAGTCCATGGTGGAGCAGTCATACCTGAGGGAAATGTAGCCACTGGAGGATTCGTGTTGGAGCAGAAGAAGGAGGAGCAACAGGAAAGAACAGTGAGAAACGAGTGGCAGAAAGAACATGCTGTGTCCTGACCCCAACCTACTGCACTACTTGTTGCTCGCCAAAGACTCTGAGCACAACCTGCAGTGATAATGAGAGGTGTAGAGACTGGGAATGGGGCAATAAGGTGTCTGGAGTGAAGTTGAGACTGAGAAAGGTGCAGAAAAGATGTCTCAGTTCTGAGTCTGTTTTGCCTGTGATGGTAAAAGCCATGAGTTTTTTTGCTCTTGTTCTATTTTTGTCCTTTTGTACTTGTGGGGAGTGAGTAAGAGACTGTATAGGCTTTGTGGGTGCTTGGCTGCTAGCTGGAGCCAGACCACCACAATGTCATGTGTTGGCACTAAATTTGCAGCCTTTTTTTTTTCTTTTTTGTTGTGTGTTGCTAGTGGCTCCATTCCTATAGAGGGGCTGAATTAACCTATTCAACAGAAATTATTAAAAAAAAACACAGAGAAAAGAAAATTAAGTATAAACCCCCCTAGGGTACTGTGTGAGAGTAAATTTTCCAGGTATTCTGCAAGATCAGGATGCTGTGTTATGGTGACTTACAAAGGAAGAATCTCTTTATTTTTATTGAATCAGCCCACTGAGAGCTATTAAAGACAATGTTACGTGAGTGTTGTCTCATGAAGTCCGAAAACTCAAAGGACTGGAGTCTGGGAGAAGTAAGCTCGTCCTATACTAGGAACTGCCTTCATCCATCCACTTTTTAAGAGTGAGGCTAGGTGGGTCTTTACTCTGATCCAGTAACACTTAGTTTCTTATCTAGTCCAAGGAAACAGTGGAGGTAATTTTCTATCTTTAAAGTAGCAGTAAGACAAGGAAAACAAAATTAGAATATGAACCATAGAAGGAAAGTTTCTTTCCAACCCCCATTTTCTAATGTTTCAGTACTTTTCCAGAAATTTTTTGCTCTGTTCGAAAGGAAGTTAGCCTGGGCACTAGAAAAATAATGCTCAGTGGTATTCTTGATTTCAATATATCTCTCAAGATGAACGAGGCTATTTACCTCTCTAGTCTGCACTATGGGCTTCTCAGAGACGTTTGCGTTTAAGAAGGTCCTGGAGCTGCTGAGTCAACCCTTGGCAATGTTGTGTGGAAAAGGGAATGATCTGACAGAGTACATGGAGCTCTTTCATGTCCTCTCCCTTCCCCAGACAATGACAGTGAAGCCGAGGTAAACTATAGTGAAGGGAGGAGTAGGGAGATAACTGTTGAAGTCACAAAGGTCTCCCTTGGGTAACAATAGATTATCCAGATACATGATGAGATTTGAATCGTGCAGCATTTAGTTTTGAGTGACAACCATGAAACTGCATCTGCCTACACACTTGTAGTCCTTGTGTAAGTATCCCACTAAATGGATACTTGAATGCCACGGTGCCTTCCCAGAGGGTTGCTCCTCAAACCCTGCTCCAGCCTCGGCTAGCTGGCATACACCTTGAGGGCAACGAGGCAGATGTCTGGGCACCAGAGCACCAAATGTCCCTCCACAGGAGAGATCGGGCACCCCGGCGACTCAGGAGCCACTAGCCAGGCGGTACGCCCTGCCACACATCCCTCAAGGCCAGTGTGGCCAGTGTGGCCAGTTCGCCTGTCCCTAACTAGCGCTCCAGGAGGAAGGACCTACGGCTATTGCCTACTGAAGGAAGCAGAAAATGACTCTCTGAGCAGGGTGAAACAGAGCTCAGTTTATTGGGGGTCTGACCCCAAGGAGAGCCTACTACAGAGAGCGCTTGGGACCCTTGGGCTTGACCTTATCAAGTGGGTGCAACTGAGGGGAGGGGAGAGGAGAAGGACCAACCAGGGATAAGGGAAGGTGGGGTTTGGGGGTGACAGACAGGAGTAGAAGCCAGAGGCCTTCTACTCAAACCTATCAGGGATTGAGTAACTTGGATTGACAGGGAAAGGACTAGAAGAAAGGGAGGAGCTGGGGTACAAATATGGGATAGGGGAGGAGGGGTCCGAGGGAGGAGTACAAATGAGGGAGGGGATAACAATTCCAGGAGCAACCAAGTGGGAAAGGGGAGGGAGACCAGAGCAGTCCTTTTACAGATAATATAACTGGAGGTTAACAGAACTATACATTGAACCTTTACAGATGTATAAAACCATAGAAAGCACTGTAACACTTGAATATGTAGAAAATGTTAATTTTTAAGTTCTATAAGAATGCCATGATTCAGAAGATTTTAAAATTTTATTGTCTTAAACACTCTTTTCTATGCTTAATATTGATTCCATGTAAATAACAGTATCAAAATCAATGTAAGTATGATTAAAAAGAATTTAATTAACTTCAGTGAGGCACCAGGTTTAATTTTGTTCTTAGATGGTCTATTTCTTGATTCACAGTAGAGAAGACTTTTCCTAAATAGGAGTACGTATTATACAATTGAGAATTAAAAAAAAAGTTGATGAAGTTTTGCTTGATTTGCTAAACAAGTAAAAATTTTAGACATTTACTGCATTTGACATTGTCTTCAGTATTATGTTAGCTTCTGAATACATTGTAGTTATCTGTATGTGGAAATACATTTTGTACAAAGCACAATACACTTTTGTCAGCTGGTGTGTTCTCAGGAATGTTATGTGATACAAATATGACTAGTAAATATTTGACTCATTCTTAGCTGACTGTCTTGTTGACATGTTTTGCTGGACCTGACTTGTTTACTGGTTTTGAGAAGTTGTACATATTTCTTGAAATAGATATTAGAACCAGAGAATCATAGAATGGTTTCAGTTGCAAGGGACCTTAAAGATCATCCTGCCATGTGCAAGAACACTTCCCACTGGATTGGGTTGCTCAGCCTGGCCTTGAACACTGCCACTACCCACAACTTTCCTGGTAAACCTGTTCCAATTACCACCCTCACGGTAAAGAATTTTCCTCTTAATATCTATTTAAACCTTCAATTTATACACGTTGCTCCTTGTCACTACAGTTCCTGACAGAGTTCCTCTCCAGCTTCCCTGAGGGCCCCCCTCAGATCCTGGAAGGTTGCTATGACATCTCCACACAACCTTCCCTTCTCCAGGCTGAACAACCACAACTTTCTCAGCCTGCTTTCATGGAGGAAGTGCTCAAGTTCCCTTATGAACCTCATGGCCTCCTCTGAACTTGCTCCAACAGTTCCATTCATATTAACCCTTCTGTCTAAAACTGAGACAGATTTGAGTCTTTAAATAACTTTATGTTTTCATGACGACAGTTCTCTCAAAACCTTATTGGGATTCTCAAAACTAAGAGCTGATCATTTTTTAAATAAGAGTTTTTTTATTGTTTCCTTCTGTGAGTGACAGAAACTAGTGGTGTTACAAATGGTCTTTAATTCAAAATAAAAACAGACAGACTATGTATTTTTTTTTTAAGAAAGAATGGCAGAGATGCTTTCTAGGGTGCTGCATAATCCAGTAAACTTCATCAGAGGGGTACCCTGTTTTATTAATCATTGAACAGGCAAATGATGTTTCAACTTCTGCAGGTTAAAGTGAATGGGTAGTAAGGACTCAGTTTGCTGTAAATTAGGAAAGATGAGCTCTTTCTTTCTGATTGAGTCTGAAATGGGTAAGTCCAAGAGACCACAGACACAAAGAGAAAAGTTTCCTTAGTAGGTTCTTACTATTTGTGTTATGGATTTGCTCAAGGTCTTGCCTCCACAAAACTGAGGTCTGCCTGTGGCTAGTGCTCAGCTGACTTGAACATTGCGGCTCCCAAACTACTCTTGAAACAGTACATTGAGAAGTTGGTGTGAAAATATGAAGTATATTAGAAAGGGAAAAGATGTTGGAAAATGATTCAATTTTCACAGTCACATAGCAACCTGGGGGACACAAGTCAATATTTTCAATGAATTCAAGGGTACTGGATTGTTTTTTTTTTCAGTACTTTTCCCATGAGGAGTAGTTAGTCATCACTGATAGATTATCTAGCATTTTCTACAATCTGTACAGAATTCAGTGATGGAATGTGCACCAATAATGACCTGCTCATCTGCCTCATCTATTGTAGTGTTCAAGTTTGTCTCTATTTATTTTTCTGCCTTTGTTAATGACCATCACAATAATGTTGCATAATTGAGTGTATGGAATAGTGAGGGCCTAGTGGCTATACATGCTGAAGGTGGAGATGGTCAAAGAGCAATGGCTAGTTGTCAAGAAGGTCAGCTGAGAGCTGACTGTTCCAGAGGAGGCATGTGTGGAATTTTCCAGATCAGTAGGGAGAGTAAGGAAGTGATTCTGATATAGAAGACAGCCTGCATTCTTGATACGACCATAGTGTGTAAATACCAGACTTGGAATCTACCTGCAGCAATTGAAGTGTTTTGTTTCAATTCATGAATTAGCCTTAATATTTTTCTAAATGAGAAATTAACAGGAGTATGATTTCTATTTGCACTCATATGTCGTAATGCCTCAGTACTGAGATTAGAATGCTATCTGCTTCTTTGCTGTGTATTGTGAACTCTGCCTAGCTGTCATAGAAGACACTTTATATTTCTATATTTATATTTCTATATTTCTATTTATATTTCTATATTTTTTGCTCAAAAAGATACAGAGATTGAGCAAAGGAACTCTGCAGAGAGCCCTAGAACTTGCCAACCCATTACAACCCCGTCAGAATCTAGTTTTTATTGTTTTATTATAGAAAAACAATAAAAAAACCAATTTGCATCAGTTCCAAATTACACATATGGAGAACTAAGCCAGCTAAACCTTTTATCAATTACATCAGTGTACTTGTGTCAAGAAAACTGATTTCTCTCTAGTAAAGACATGAGACAGAGAAGAAAATCTTTTATTTCTTGTTTATGTAACACTGTTTTCATTTAGCAAGGTCCAGATGTTTATGTATTTTAAAGGCGCCTTTTACACTCATTTGGAATTCTTACTAGAAAACAACTGTAAATTATGTTTCAGAAAGCCTTTTCTCCTTTTTGAAACTGAGATTGGATTAACTGGCTTTAGTCATGACATTGCACACTCAAAGACATCTTTGTTCACATGCATTTAGTTTAGTATTATAAAATCTACTATTATGCACATGTGAAGTTCATTTTGCATAATAAATTTATTAACTTGTAATGAAAGTGTTTTTCTTTTTTTTTTTTAATAAGCTTCATATGTCTCATCCTTCTGTGTTTGTCAAGAGTTCATCTCTCGAAGTAAAATCCTTAGAATTGTAATTGAAATGAGTGATGAATCTGGATGTTCCTTATTATTGTTTGGATCAAAATCTTCTTTTTTTTTTTTCTCTAGGTTTTCACCAGAGACCTTTCACCAAAGCACCATGTGTCAAATTGCCTTCTTTGTATTTTCATGCATTAGGTTAATTTTTTTTCCCTAAGGATATTTTTTTTGGACATGTATTGTTGCAGCATACTCTCAGTTCTCCAGGGTATGTACATTCTCCGAAACTCTGATTTGCCATGCATGTAAATATCATTATAATGAGTTGTTAGTGAGTGTAATTTACTTGGACAAAATCTTACTGACAAAATAAGATGCAGTAAACTTTCATAAATACCTGTTAGGAATCTTTAATTAGAATCTTAAAGACAATAATTTTTTTGAGATAAGATATTTTTTGATATAGGAATATTTGTTATTTTTCAGATTTTTAAGTGTATTTTTGAATACTTACATAACATTTCTTAGTTTCTTTTTTTTTCATTGAGACGGGCAGTTTATTTAAGAAATTACTAAATTAATTGTATTTGCAATTCTGATATGCTTTTAAAAATTTAAAGTTGGACAGATTAAAAATGGAATACACACTTCTATGAGCTTGTTTATTTTGTTGCTCATTGGGATATATGCCTCAAGAAATTTGTAAATAATAGTAGTATATACATTGTAAATTGTTCTTTTTGCCAAACCACTACCATATAAAGACATTCTACAACATCACTTTTTGCAGTTTGTTTCTGTCATGTAGGGTTAGGTATTCTTGGGAAAAGGTGATATTTAATTACAATACTTGACCAGAAAAAGAAAATTGTCACTATATTAGTACTCCCAGTTTAGGTTAAGAATACTTTTATGATTTCAAAGAGGAAAAAACATTGCATTTTTTCACACTCTTTCCCAGAAAGGGTGATTAGATATTGCAATGGACTGCCAAGGAAAGTGGTGGAGTCACCATCCCTGCAGGTGTTTAAGGAAAGACTGGATGTGGCACACAGTGCTGTGGTCGAGTTGACATGGTGATGTTTGGTCATGGGTTGGCCCTGATTGTCTCAAAGGTCTTTTCCAGCCTGATTGAGTCTGTGACTCTGTAATTCTATGATTTTTGCAGTTTAATTAAAAATTTTACAGACTCCTATGTCAAGAAAGTTAAAAGATATGTAGGAAATAAGATGAATTTTAACCATTGTTTTAAAATATAAGCTTTATTTTTGTCATTTACTTCATAATTGTTTAATTCATATCTGAGTGGTGGGGCTATTTGTTTTGGTTTTTTTGTTTGTTTGGATGTTTTCGTTTGAGGAAAGGAAATAATACTTCCGTGTATTTGCACCATAGAAAGCAGGTAAAAATGAAATATACTCGACTAAGTCCTTATTCTTGGTCAATGCTTCTCTGAAGTTTTTTTTGGAAGACAAATCTGATGAGACAAAATTATTGGCATTTATGAGGTGGTCAGAGAGAATTTTTAACCTAGCAAAATGGGAATCAGCTTTCTGCACATTCAGCACCAGGGCAAAGCCATTGCTCAATTTATTAAGGCCTTCCTAATCCAGAGAGTAGTCAGACAAGACGTTTGTAGGATTAGGGACAGGATTAGTTTAAAAATGTCCCATCCTTGTTTCTTGTGAGGAATTCAGGTTTTGAATGTGGGTTTTCAAGTTCTATGTTTATATTTATTGAGCACGAGGATCACATCTAAATGAAGCAGCCAGCAGCTCTTGATCTTTTTAATGATGTGACCAAGAATTTATCAGCACCTTTATGGCAGTGTTGTTCAGCTTGATACTGAAGATGATAATATGCAGGTACTAGAATATTTCTTTTGTCAAGGTGTCACACAGTAATTTTTCATATACAATGACTCTGAAGTCAGACAGCTCTTCTGTTATGAATTTGATGTCAGTTATGCGGTAAAACCATGTTTTAATTGACAGCTGGAGTGCAAGGAATTGTAGAGATATTCTCTTATGAAATGATTGTCTTGAATTTTGTTATGTCACCAGAAGTCTTCAGCAAAATGACAGCTTTTTCACCTGGAACATTGCTGATTAGCACAAAGCTGCAGTAATTGCTCTGGCAGAATGAAAGATGCAAAATGCAAACTCCAAATCTGGCAAAAGAAAAAAATCTTTTACCAGATTTCTTTCGGGATGGAAAATATTAGCAGCCTCTGACATCTTTGCGATGTTAAAGAATTTACAGCAAGGTAATGCACTAGAAAATGTCTGTGCTGGAAAAATACATGAGTTTTCTCTTAAAATCAGGTGTCAAGTAGCTGTGTTTATACACACACACACATATATATATATATATATATGTATTTATTCCCAAAGATGCAAAGAAAACATGACCTTCGCATTCAAACAATTCTAGATACTAAATATAGTCATTATTCTTGCCTTTGTTTTTAATTAATGCTTATCAGTTGGTGTCCTAGTTTGCTGTCCCTGGCTCTGGCCATATTTTAAGTCAGAAAATGTGGTTACCTCTAACGATGTATATTACTCCTCCATAAAACTGGTAACTGGTTGTTATGGTTTGACTTCAGCTAAAATGCTGAGAGCCCACATAGAGATCCAAAATTTCTCAGACAAGGAAAAAAACTTTGACTTTTGTGATAAGGATTACAAGCAACTGTTTATTTCACAAGCAAAACAGGCTCTAACTTAGAATATTAAGTATTCACTACTACTACTACTACTAAAATCAGAACTTAAGAGTTTAAGAGTGGGAAGTTTGATAGTTGTTACAGACACCTTTCTCCCCCCACCCCTCCCTTTTAAGATCTTTCACCTTCCTGCAGCAGCTCGGGAAGGCAGGTGTGTGTGTGGGGGGGTTACAATCAGAGGTTTTCTTTGCTGCTGTTCAGAAGAGAGAGAGAGTCCCACCCCAGCTTTCCTTGTGGGGTCTTCTCCATGGAAACAGTCTGTTGCAAACTGCCTCTTGGCGAATTTGTTACTGACAGCAGCTTTTTCAGGTATTATTGTCACGTAAGTCACTTTACCATAGGTGCAGTCATTCGGGTGCTGCTCAGCTGCTTCAATGTGGGTTCTTCCAGGCCACCAGTCCTCCCAAGAAATGCTGCTCTGCTACTCAGCGTGGGTCTCCTCTTCCCACGACCCACAGGACTCTATCAGGCCCCTCTGCTCCAGCAAATGTCCCACAGGATCACAGCCTCTCTCCTCCAGCACTTTCTGCTCTGGTGTGGAAATCTTCCAATCTTTCCACGGGTGTGCATACAAATCTTTGCTCCTATGATCCCCCACAGGTTTGCTGGGGTCCTGTTCCAGTGTTTAAGGCATCTTCTCTTTCTCTTCTCTCTGACCTTGGTGTTAATCAAACTTCCCACCCTCCTTTCTCTTAAGCCGCCATGATGTTCTGCCTAGTTTTTTTTCTTCTTCTTAAATATGTTATCACAGAGGCGTTACCAGTCGACCTTGGCTAGCTTAGAGCAGAGAAAAACTCCAGCACTTCTTAAAGAAGCCTCTCTCCTAGGCCCCCCCCCAGCTAATAAAAATCTCTGGCTACTTAAAACCACAACACTGGTCTAACATTGTGTGTCAGTGGTGAAGAAATGTCCTTTTTTTTTTTTTTCTTTTCAGAAACAGTAGCTTTAAAGGTGGACTAGAACATATCCTCTCTCCCAAGGCTCAAATGAAAGAGCTGATCATTGATTTTAGCCAAGGTGATACACTGTGTAACTTGTTATGATAATGTATGCAATGAAATACATATTCTTGTCACTTTGCATTATTAAAAGCTATTCTGATCAAATCTCTGGTATTGCATTATTTATGGTTTTATTTTTCATGGGAAATGAATAATAAGTCTAGCTCTGGTATTGCCTGAAGTAAGAGGTGTGCACATGTGTACATGTATCCTTTACATTTTAGTCAGAAACAAGATTACTGTGCATTTTAAAATACAATCTTTGTATCTTTGCAGATTCTAGTTACTGGAAAGGCAAAATCATTGCTAGAATAAAGTATATAAGGTAAGTGTAGTGGTTTTTACAGCCAGGTTTTTTGTTAGGGGGGGGGCCTGTGGGGAGGCTTCTTTGAGAAGCTGCTTGAAGTTTCTCCATTTCCAGCAGAGCCAATGTCAGTTGGCTCCAGGCTGGACCCATCGCTGGCCAAGGCCAGGCCAATGAGGAGTTATGGTAACACCTCTGTGATAACATATTTAAGAAGGAGAAAAAAAAGGTACAGGCAGACGAACAAGGCTGCTTAGAGAAGAGCAGAGTGAGAAGTTGTGATTAACACCAAGGTCAGTGGAAGAGGAGGGGGAGGAGATGCCTTAAGCACTGGAATGGGGCCCCTGCAAGCTGTGGTGTAGCCATGGTGAAGTGGGTTGTCTCCCCTGCAGCCCATGGGGACCATGGGGAGCAGAGATCCATCTGCAGCCTGTGGAGGACTGGTGGAGCCCACGGTGGAGCAGATGGATGCTGGAAGGAGGCTGTGACCCTGTGAGATGTCCATGTCTGGAGCAGGGGCCTGACAGAGTCTGTAGCCCATGGGAAGAGGAGACCCATGCAGGAGTAGGATTCCCTGGTAGGACCTGTGGCCTGTGGGGACCCACGCTGGAGCAGCTATACCTGAAGGACTGCACCCTATGGAGAGGTGACCTATGTGGCAGCGTATTTTGAAGAGCAGTTGTCCGTGGGATGGACCCACAAAACAGTTTTGTGATAGACTGTCTTTCGTGGAGGAGACCCCACGGGAAGCAGGGGTAGGATTCCCCCTCTCTGAGCAGTGGCAGAAACAACATCTGACCATAACCCCCCACTCCTGTCTTCCTGGGCCACTGGGGGAAGGAGGGAGATCTTTGAAAGAGGGAGGGGTGGGGGGAGAAAGGTGTCTGTAAGATCTATCAAACTTCTCACTCTTAAGCTCTGATTTTGATAATAATTAATCCTTAATATTTCAAGTTGGAGTCTGTTTTGCCTGTGAAATAATTAGTAAGGAGTTTCTTATGGTCCTTATCACAAAACTTGTGAAACCTTTTAGTTTTTTTCTCTCCTCTATATGTTTGCAGGAAGGGAAGTGGGAAAGTGTGTCTGTGTGTGTGAGTCCTTGGCATTTAGCCAGGGTCAAACCACTACAGTAAGTTATTCTCTACAGTTTGGATGTGTCCCCAGAATTGCTGGAGGGAGGTGAACAATCAGGTCACTGTCTGCAAATTTGGTACACTTAAGTCTGGCATCTCAAACATGCCACTTAAATAAGTAAATGATTGGTATATCTATATGCACCAGGACTTTTTATGTTTAAAAAGTTAATTAATGAGAGAATCAACATAATTTTCTGTTACGATAGAACTCATAAGGTTCTGTTTAGAGAGAGAGAAAATTTAGCCAGCTTTTTTCACAGGGAATATGGAAGAGATTAATAATTTTTGAACCTTTGGAACATTGGGAATAGGCTGAACAATCCTTTTTTAAATCCTACATTTTCTGTTCAGCACTGTCAGGAGACAGGACTATAGCCAGATAACACAGTATATCTGTTATGCCAAGCCTGTCTGTAAGTGTCACAGATGGGCTTGAGACAGTTTAGGTTCAATGACTTCAACAGAGTTTTTCCAGTTGACACTAATTTCATTTCTGCCCATTTTATGACCACCTGGGAAAATGTACATGGGTGTTGTCAATATTGCTGTGGATGCAAAATGGCAGCTTGCCCCAACATTCTCAGAATTATTAATCAATTTTTCTGGCTCATCTACTCATTAAACACTGAGCTGAAAGAATGAATGAGTTGAATGAAGATAGCAAAGTGCTACAAAAAGCTGTATTTAAAAAGAGTTGTCAAACATTGACTGAGAGAGGCTGGGTCATTAATATCTTTCTTTGGGTGACCTTTTTTGACCTTGCCTACTAATTGGACTTTATTTCAGTGACTGAAGTTTTGTGCAATTTCTTTCCCTCACAGCTGGCATGCCTACGTACAACTCTTAAAATCAGATTAGCACACAACACCTAATATTTCCTTCTTGGTGTTAACAGATTTCTCAAATATCTGATTTCAGATTTCTGGAACTTCAGAAATTTCAGATTTCTGCTGTTTTCTTCTTTAGTTTCCTTTCCTCATTGTAAAATGCACACCTTATCAATTTATTCTTGGCAATTTAGCCAATAACGTAACTCAGACCAATTAACTGCCTCATTCTTCCTCTACAAACAGAGAGTTTACAGATTTACTGTTCTGTTTTGTTGTGATCATTCGGCTCCAGCATGAAGAGTCAGGTCTGCACTTAGGGAAAGAGTCATTTGCAGAGCTGACAAAGTGAGAAAAAAAGATATTTCATCAAAACAAATTCTTTAGTCCTTAAATTAAAGCAGGAGATGAAACTAATATTCAGAGTGCTTCTCTTGGTTAGGACTCCCACAAATATTTTTTGCTTGTCTCCAAATTTAGGACCTATGGGACAAGGCAATGCAATCTTCAAATCTACGTAGAAGCACAAAAGTGTTGTAGTAACTGTGCACAATAAATGTGTAACATCAGCAGACCCTGAAAAATCAGGGTGAGCTGATTAGAAGGAAAATAGAATACTAACTCTTGTAAGCAGCTTTCATATGTAAAATAAAATAGACTTTGCAAATCTAGGCACAAATCTTAAGAAAGGGACATTGATAGTGAAGGCCAGTCACTCCAGCCTGTCAACTTCTCCTCACTTCTTTTTTTTCTGCCTGATGTAGCGTAATTATTATTGCACTGTCATAACCTCTGCCTTCTGCTAGTGATGTCTTGCTTATACCTATCAAAAAGCTGATGATACATTGCTGGTGTACATTAGCCAATATACAATCTTACTAAATACATCACACCAAAAATCTGTTATCATTCTTCAGACTGACATATTTATGTGTACTGTACTTCAAAAATTGATACAGAATCCCCTAGATTCCCTAGCTCTTCTGCACTGTCAAATTTCTGAGCTGTCTTGTAGTCAGATTGAGTTTTGGGAACAGTTTTCCCTTATCCATCATATCTATATGTGATGCCACGTTCAGTAATGAGTCTGGTGGGATTATGCTAGAAGACTTTGGGTGTGGGAAGGAGCACTCCTTTCAGCATGGTGACTGAGAACTCAATGAGAAGGAACCGATGTGGTGCCAAACATGTGGCCAAAAAGCTCTATGTTGTGCTGTGTTGGTTGCTAAGGTCACTGACATTACATGCTATTTTTAGCTTGGTGAGCTGATATTTCACAATATCTGTTTCCTCTTTAGCAAGGAAAATTGACTCTATACCTGGTGACTGGTGCTGCTCATAGGCAGTGGTGGTGGCCTCTTGCTATTGTCTCGTTGGTGAGGACAGTGTGCCCTCATAGCAGTGCCTGCAGCTGGTGTGCAGTGTCCTGCTTTCACCCACTGCACTGAACAGCCTGCACATCTGTAGTAGCAATGCCTTCAGCTTATTTGTTTTATCCATTACTCTTACAGTAATTCAGTGTCAAGTTGTGACCTGAAGGTATTTACTACATATTTCACAATGCTTGTTAATATTTACTGGGTTTTTTGCATTCATTTTGCATTTACATTCATTTTACATTGTTTGGTGGAACCTGTTTTTTTCTTGCTTTAGGCATCTAACGACAACAGTATGTGCTAAATTATCAGTAGCTGCTGTCAGCCAGCTGTCAGCATTGTGCTTACGATTTTAACAATTATGCTTACTAGGTTACTGGTGCTAGAATGTGATGTAGCGCTAGACAATTTTTTTGCCTTTCTAAACAACATGATGTGCAAATACTTGGAGTTCTTACCTGGAAAATGCTCTTTCTTGGATGACACAGGTGATGAAAAGGTGATTTAAGAAAATCATACTCAAGAGAATTGTGATTACATGTTTATGTCTGCAATTATATCTGACAACTTGGAAATGTCAATGACTACTCTGGATGAAGTACATTTCCAAAAGTTTACTCAGTGTGGATTTTTGGTATTTTATGTATATAAAAAGGAAGACAAAGCAGAACGAGAAGCCAGTTTATTCAGTGTTTTCCTGTACCCAAAGTTAAGAACACCTAGCTACAATTCCCAGACCTGGATGGAGTTCTGATCTCAGTGAATTTGTTCTGGGCAGAATACTCACATGATTTTAGTTCTGATGGCTACTATAATTTGTACCTGATACCACCATCACATCTCAGAGGTGTATCCCCATTTCACCAATTTTTAAAATTTAAGGCAATTCCTGGCCACATCTGACAAGCACAAACCAGATGCAATATTGTAATTAGAACACAGCACAAGTATAGAGATGATTTTCTGCATTGTTGTAGGTAACACTGCTGTGAGACACAATTCTTTAATGTGAATATTTGTGAAGATGGAACTACTCTTTTACCTGCACAATTCATCTTATCATTACTTTCTGAGACTTTATACCACCTCTGTGACGATTCAACTCACGCAGAAAATAATGAGGTTATTACTTGTGTAACTGTGCCTTTTTAGGAAAGATCCAGCTTTACTAACCAACCATTCATCAGAAGCAAACTCATCTGTACATGCTTGGGAAAAGTCAGTAACTATGTAGCAAACTTTCCACAGTTTCAAAGCACATGCACACACAAAATTGAAGTTAATGTCCTCAATGTTTCTGTGACTAATTATCTTACGTAGTTGCCTTCAAACACCATTAAACAACACTACAGAGGAAGGGTATTACAGTTACTCTGTAGAAAAATTTTAAGTGCCAAAAATAATATTTATGTACCTTTTTAATATTAAAGAATAATTGTATAATATTTGCTAAGTAGAAAATCAGGTGACTTTGAAGCTCACAATTATTTCTGTTTGTGTGGCTTTCTGATCCTGATTACTTTTATTCATATAAATATGGTATTTATAGTGTTTGTTATTTTTCTTTGTCATAATGTACCACTGCTGATCTGTGCACAATTAATTTTGCTAAGTATGTCCTAAGAGTAGTCTGTATTTAAATTTAGAAGTTAGTTGCCCAGAATATATGGTTTTGTTAATTCTCTCTCATTCGGAGATCTAATGTCTAAAAATCAGAGGTAGCAACAAATGCTGTTTCAAGCTATATTTTTTTGTGCCAGTTTCTCCACTGGCTGTTTTTCCAAAGTGAAGTATGTTTTTATATACGTCATATTTGGCATTCATTAAATAATCCAGACCACTTCTGAGATACTGTGAATATAACAAGGAAATCTGAAGGACCAAGTTATTAATTCAACTATTAATTTTATTTCATTAAACTGAAGGTGGAGTAGACAGCTGCAAATGAAATAATTTCACTGGGTTCTGGGTTCCGAGAGGTCCTTTAGAGGTTTTTTTTGTGTGAGCTGTTAAACCTAAGTGTATAACGAACCTCTACAACCCATGTCCTATAATCACTGATGACTAATGCAGAAGAGAAGACAAAGAAGTGGGAGATGCAGAAAGAGAAGATCAAAAGGGACGTAAAGCTTTACACACAAAAAACTGGATTAGCAATTTCATAATTATTGCAAAGAATAGCAATATAAGGATGTCTTGGGCTACTGGTAGTTTCCCTGGCTTTCAAGCAGTGTTGCTCTATAGGAGAGGCAAACCAAGATGTTCTCAGTGTACGTCTAAGGCATCTGTGTTAGCTCTCCCAGAGCGCAAAATTTATTCTTCTCATGAATTCAAGCAGTTTAGGAGAACAAAATCCCTGAACATGGCGAAGAACAATTTATGCTGCAAATAAAAGTCCAACAATATGTGAAAATTCACATGTTCACAAAGCATGGTGAGAGTACCTCAAGACTCAGTGTTTGCTGACAGCATAAAATTGTATCTAGGCTCTTCTAGTTTTAAGGTAGTTGGAATAAGAACTGTCTGCAGTATATCAGTTACTAATATGTGGTATTTGTAAATAATAGCAAGCTCTGTGTATATAAGATAGAATTTCGTACAACAGCAGAAGGAGGTTTATGAATGCATGTGCTGATTGGGAAGCTCTGAAGGGCTTAGTCATCAAGTTTAAAGGCACTGCTATTGCACTTTGTTTTAAATTCCAGCTCTTTTCCCCACGTGTTTCTTTCTAGCAGTGCTTGCTCTGTCTGGATAATAGCTGTAGATTCAAAAGCACAGAGGGATCAGGAGTACAAATTTTCAAAATTAGTGTAACTCAGTGAAACCTAGAAATGCTATGTCTTCATCTGCACCTAAATTCTTTTAGGCCTTTCCAGAAATCTGGAATCGGCAGCTGTAAGGGAAGACCTTCTAACTGCAAATATTACTTGACAATGCCGTATATAATGGCTTCCTTTCTGGGATTTTATATACTTCTCAGGTCTTGAACATCAGTTTTTTTCTGCCCTTTTTTCCCCATCTTGTCATGACAGTGAGGAAGTTTGGCATTCAGTATACAGCATGCACACTTAATTTGTCTTGCAATGAGTCTGGATTTTGAAACACCTGGAAAGATTAATCTGTGCATGCTGAATTTTTGTGCAATTTAATAATATGTTTTACTAAGTAGTCTTTTTTTATTACATCTACCAGGTTTTTTATATTCCTGAGGGTGTTTTCACATTCTAGTAAGAATGCTATCAAAAGTAACATGGATTAACAGTTTTTGCATTCTATGAGTGATTCTGCTTTCCCACATTGAATTTAGTGAACCTGAAAGTAATGCTACTGAGTGAAAATAATGTGATAGTTATTATTTGATTACATATATCTAAACCCTACTTATCTTTGTTAAAACATGCTGTAATAGGAAAAGTGCAAAATGCTACTAGGAAAAAAAGAATATTGGAAAAGTGCGTGGATTATGTTCATAGAGTTTTTAGATTTCACTGGAGTGTTAGTGGAATCACTGTAAGACCCTTAAAAAAATTAACTGTTTGGTCGACTCAGTCTCCTTTATGATATATAATATAAGCTCTACTACTACTGTTCTGTAGTATTTTTAACATTTATAACATAGATTTGGAGTAAAACTTGTATTTTTTTAAGAGCAATTTAAAAAGCCTAATTTGTTGTGAATTGATTTTTTTAAATTAAAGATAAAAAGCAAGCATGTAATTTCAGGTTTAAGGTGTATTATTGGCTAAGTGTTTACCCTGCTGCTGAACTGTGATCAGGAGCAATCTTAAGGCTGAAGTGTCTGAGGCTATTCAACATGCTTCCAATGTGTCAATGTGTAACTCTAAGGATGTCCCATGGGTCCCACAATGCCAGCAGCCAGAGGCTGTGTGCCCTCCTTGGGCTGTCAGAGCCACAGGCTCATGGAGACCCAGTGTGCTGCTGCTAAAAGTTGTAAATCATGGACAGTCCACTCCTGTAACCCCAGAGCACACCTCAGCAGAAGCATTCAGTCTGTTTCTGGAGAAGGAGATTGAAGAGGTGTTGGAGTCCAAGATATCTGGAAAACCCCTCAAATTGCTCTTGGGGTTCTGGGACCCTTGCTGGGACCCCAGGAGGACACAGTCTTTCATCTGTGCCCATGGGAAAAGCTTCCAACACTCATGGATAAATTAAAAGTATTAAAAACGTAAGTTAGATTATAGTTTAATTTATCACAGAGGTGAAAATTTGTAGTTTTGGGTTTTATAGTATGGAAGTAAAAGGAGACAAGATGGACGATTTTGGGCGTTGTCCTGAATTCTCTTTTCTTCTTCTTCTTGCTCCATGTTCTGCTGTGGAGGTGGCACAAAGACATTGGTAGAATAGATTTGAGGTAGAGGAAACACGTTAGTAACAGGTGATTGTTATTGGTACAGAATTATAAATATAATACTTTGTAACAGTTAATCGGATAAAAAAGTCTTTAAAACTTCACTGCAGTCGCCATTTTGCAGCTTTTGCAGCACATGTTTCAGAGTATTAAGTCCAGGTGTAGGATGGCACGCTGGAATTGAGATAAGGACCCAATAAACAACAAGAGAAACTGAAAAGCTGCTAGTCCGACTCTTTTATCTGGTATTGGACTTTGATAAAGGAAGAAAAACAACTGTTTTAGGAGCAGGGGTCCTGTCACAGAGGCAATAGACTATCACATTACGTGATTCTGGTCGAGGCTGCTGCTCTCCATGGCTGCTGCAGAGCTGTGGTCCTGCCCAGCTGTTGGGAAGCAACAGCTACATCAGGACAGGGAAACTGTGTATTATTACCCATCTGCTGCCAGTCAGCAGGAGCCTCCCCGATGCTGGCAACTGGTGGAGTTACAGAACTGCCAACACCTGGTCAGTATGAGATTGGTGGCTTCAGCTCCTTGTTATACCTGAGAACATATAATTGTAATTACAATGACACAATTACATAAAATGACATAACGCAAAGTTACATATAATGGCTCAATAAAATAGTGAGGGCAGGATTCTGTCACATCTGGAGGAATGTCTTGTCCAGCTCTGTATATCCGAAGAATTTTTGCTGTACTGAATGCCAGTGCTTTTTACTAGCTATTTTTATATCTGGGCTGCCTTCTTATAGGTGTCATCAAAGCATTCATATCTCTTTAAAAAAAAATAAATCCACTTTTTCAGTGTTATTGGCTGCAGAAGGACACATTTCCACTGTGGCATTCATGAATTATCATGGCAAAATCTTATCAGAACAAACCATTTTTTTGTATCATATAATACATTTCTAGTTTTTTGTTTAACTAGCTGAATTTGCAAAAAAGTAGTAACACTTCCAAACCTGTGGTCTTGATTGCTGTACTCTATTTGAATAGAAATTGGTCTTTAAAAATTAATTTATCTTGAAACTATGGTTAAAAGCTGAAACTAAATCTATGGAAGAAGTTTAGCTTTTTAAATAATTTAATTTAATATGCTTACAGAACATGATGAAGAACTGGATCCAATTTTCTCCTCAGTCTGAGGTCAGTTCCTCTCTTTTAGCTCTTAGGATAGGTCTGTATAACTGGCTTTGGGATGAAGTAATCAATTCCATTGTTGAAGCAGTTCCTTTTAAAAAAAAAAATTAAAATTAAAAATTAAAGATAAAAATAAAAATAAAAATTCTAGTATGTTGAAATATTTGTTGGTTTTGAGAGTTAGAGAATANGCCGGCCTGGACCCCTGGGGAGCCCCTCCCCACACACTGACTCCGATACAAGCAGGAGAGAGGGACAGAGGGACTTTTATAATGCAATCCTTGGATATATTTCAGGTTTTTCTTTCCGGTGGAGAGATTTTCATTTTCCTTTATCATTGGCTTAATCATTCTTGTATAGTATATTTGTCAATAAATGATTTTTTTTTTCCTTCACTTCCCTTTGAGGAATTTTCTTCCCTTTTTTTTGATTCGGTGGGGGAGGGTGAAATTGAAATTTGTATCAAACTTACACAGGAGTTTACCTTATATTTGAATTTCAATGCATGTTTTGTCAATATGGAACAATTTTTACAGGAGGATCGGGAGACCCCACTGAAAGCAATATAATCCTGTTGCACTGAGAGGTCAAATGGGATTTTGATAAGAACATGGTGTTTTAAAGGCATTCACCTGAGCCATTTCTGAAAAATCCTGTGACATATATGACAAGCAGTGTCTTTGTGAGTCTGATATTGGGTGATCCCACAGCACCATAGATTATAATGTTTTTTCTTCCCATGTTATTTTCCTTGCTGAATAAATATTATCACCAAGTACGAGACTCCATGACAATGTCTCTTCTCTCCTTTCTTTTTGTGATTAAAATTTCTCATTCCAAGCATATATTTCATAAACAATAATGATTGAAACATTACTTGGTATTTTTATGCATTTATTCTGAATAGTTTTATCTGACTTGTAATTATTATCTCCTACTTACACATAGCTTACTCTACTGCTCAGTTTATTCTGAAATTTATACTTTCTTTGTCTAGCTTGGAACTTTTGTTCATAACAGGACTTATGTTCTCTGAGGTTGGGCTAGCAACACATTGTAGTTATTGCTATTATTCTTTGTACTACCTAGAAACAACAGTGTTAGACCATAGTGTCTTCAAATCTGGGCCAGAAAGCCGACTCCTATCCAAAAGTATTACCACTAAAGTAAGAGAAAATGTACAAAGAAAGATGTATGAAAAATCCAGACTTTATTAACTTGTTGCCAAGTGTTTTCTGTGTACAAGGAGTCTGACATTTTCTTTGGTTTAGTAGGCATAATGACAAAGAAGTAGAAAGAGAAATTTTCGGACAGTTGCTCTAGTTCTTATCAAGCATGAGTCAGTTTGTGTTTGAAAGTTAGACAGATTGATAGAAACTGTTACAGATGACCAAAATTACACACAAAACAGGGACAAACAAGCACTCCTTGATTTTTTAAATTTTTAATTTTTCTACATATTTTTTCTAATTTATGACAAATCAACTGCAACTTCAAAAGAGGCAGGCGTATCCAGGTGGCTGTATAAATGTAAGTCTAAAATCACACTTAAGCATTGGGGTATTTTTTTACTGGACCCAAAACCAGCAAGATACTTCTCAAACAGAATTATATTCTCTCAGTCCTCTGTAATCTGTATTCATTTGAATTTAGTCTGTCTACTGTGACAATATTCCATGTACTGGATATACGCATCAAGTTTAATATCATATGAATATTGTAGTTGAAGCTGAAGTACACAAAGAGCAAGCAAATGGGTTTTATAATGGGCACACTAAACAGAAGAGGAAATGAATGATGTGTCATCAGCTTCCATACGACTATTGAGAAAGGATGAGTCAGAAAAAAAGATATGCAGACACTTTTTTGTTTCAAGTAAAGAGAACACTGAAGATTTCTCTGGAGTACAGTCTGGTGTGTCACATCTAACAGTTGGCAAACTAATATTTCCTCATTCCTTACATTAGCCATGCCTATTTTACAGCCAGATGCAGAGTTTCGCAGAGTGACAATTTTTTTCTCTAACTCATTGTCAGCAATTCTGATGATAGAGTGCATGACTTTTTTGTTAAAAATGGCAACGTCTTCCTGAAGAGAGTACATTTCTGATGTGACATATAACAATAGTAATAGGCGATTGTAGAATTAAAAGACAAACACAATTAAAATTACATTAGCAACCTCAGTCTATCTGGAAGGAAACTCTAATTAAGATACATCTCATTTGCATTATAGTTGTTCTGTCAATTTCAGTGTGATATATTTTGTCACGTTTATACAAACGCAGCTTCTAGTCTTTAATAGACTAAAGAATTTACGTTTTGGCAGGATTATGAAAGACTGTCATTTTACATTAGCAGAAATATGAAAGACTTGCAAACTAAACCCTTATGCCCCACCTACTCCCAAATAAAAACCAGACGAAAGATGTGTGAAATGTCTCAGATAACACCAGCTAGACTGTGTTTATTAATGTTTTAGTATTCATATCCTTTCATACTAAAATTATGTAAGAATGAGATTGAGCAGATTAATTAATATGAAAGTGTTCAGCCTGCAAATATAATGAATAGCGATATAGAACCTTTAAAATCTACAGTGAAAGGCAAAGGGAGCTTGTTAGTAAAGGACTGTTCTGTGCATATATTTTATGTTATATCACCAAGTTTGAGGTGATATAAATTCTTTAAAGTATCAGAAATACATTCCTTGGAAGAAGCTAAAGAATCTAAGCTTGTTTGTTTTTATTGGGATTGCTTCCATGAAAGCATCTGGAACTCACGCAGTCTTTCATTTGTAACACTACAAATAACAGGGAACAAAAACCACAAACCCTTTTGGGCATTTGTCAGGGAAAAAGTCAGAGAGTGAAGACACAAGACTTACATGTCTCATCATCTTACACAGAGAAGTAAAGCATCAAGTGAGACAGAAACTAGGAGAAACAATAAATGAGGGGGTTGTAAACAAGTAAGAAAGAGAGAGACTGAAGCTTCCAGAAAGCTGAGCAAGAAAGACAAAAAGGACCATCAAAATAGGAAAGGACGAGAGGCCAAGAAAGGAAAGGAGAAGGAAAGAAAAAGTAGACATATGGAGAAGATCAAAAGAAACAGCACAAAAAGCAAACATCTACAAATATTCTGGGCAACAGCGTGGAAAAACTGTTATGTAATGTTGTGATGTATTTGCCTTAATAATGGGATTGGATTTGATTAACTCAGACAGCATGACCAGTTTTGTGCTCTTAGGGTGTTTGGGAAAAAAGAGGCGATAGTTTCCAGTGAATATATCTTTTTTAAGATGTAAGAAAAAGAATGTATCAGTGATATACTTTCAGCCCTCTAGTAACCTGTAAGTCATTGCTAGTAACCTACAAGTTTTTGAACTTTGAAATTACATCAACCAAATTTTTTCTTCATCAAGACTAACGAATTTGCAAGACATTTTGAAAGAGCTGGCTGGCTCATTTTCACTGAATTTTGAAATAATTGGATCATATATCTTTCTAACATGAATGTTAATACCAAAAAAGCAAGGAGGACTATACAGATGAGAATAAAGTAGTTAATACACTATTTCTGAGCAATACTCACCCAAATGTAAAGTTAGAATTCTACCCAGAGATAAATTTAAAGAATTTATGTGTTTTTAATATAAACTAAAAAAAAGTACAGGTGATTGCTGTTATTAAAAACATCAAAAGAAGCGTGGCCAGTAAGTTGAAGGGGGTAATTCTACCCCCCTACTCTGCTATAGAGAGACCCCACCTGGAGTACAGTTCTGATGTCTCCAGCACAAGAAGGACATGAAACTGTTGGATCAAGTCCAGAGGAGGTCCATGAGGTTGATAAGGGGACAGGAGCATCCTGCGTATGAAGACAGGCTGAGAAGGTTGAGGCAGTTCAGCCTGGAGAAGGTTTGGTGGAGACCCCATAGCAGCCTTTCAGTATCTATGGAAGGATAGGGGGCCTGAAGGAAAGCTGGAGAGGGTTTTCTCATCAGGCATTGTAGTGATAGGACAAGGTGCAATGGGTTCAAATTGAAAGAGGGGAAATTTAAGTTAGATGTTAGGAAGAAATTCTTTATGGAGTGGATGATGAGACACTAGAACAGGTTGCCTCCTAAGGAGTTGTGGATGCCCATCCGCGGCAGTGTTCAAAGCCACACTGGATAAGGCCTTGAGTAACCTGGTCTAGTGGTCTAGTGGAAGGTGTCCCTGCCCTTGTCAGGGAGAGTTGGGACTAGATAGTCTTCAAAGTCCTTCCAACCCTTGACATTCTATGATTTTATGATTCTGTGATCTCTGAATATTATCTGCATTGATATGACTTCTTTAGACTTTTCCTCAAAAACCAGGGCAAGGAGAGTAGTATTGACTTCTTTCTCCAAAGCAGAGGGGTATAACTGAAGAAATGAGCACAGTGCATATGCAGAGCCTTGCCTGACCCTGATGAGTGTTGATGCCATGTAGTTTTATCAGGTCTTGGAGGCTGCGATGAAGACAAGGCATGCTCCTGGAGCAGTGATGACTCTTTGCAAAACACTTACACAGGTGCATATTCAGTGACATGCAGTGCCTTAGATGCTATAAATGGAATAACTTATTTTGTAACATCAGTTAGTTAATCAAAATAATACATCTGGAAAATGACATTCTCATTTAATGCATATTGAATACCCTAGGCTTTTTCACTGAGAAAATAAGTTTTATAAAGTTAATGAAGATAATTTTCATTTTATCTCCAAAACATAACAAAGTATATACAGAGGTATCTACCAAAGTTATAAATAGAACTTGACTGGAATTTGTAATTTGTTTACTGCTCCTTTTTTGGTAAATGTTAAACTTCATAAGAGGCAGAGAGCCTCAACCTCTAAAGCTTCCTTTCTTATTTTATTTGTCTCTTGTTAATTAATTCCTAAAATGATTTCAGATTTCTGTGCGACTAAATAAATAAAAATAAAAATACTGTTTAGGAACAAAATACACCTTGAAGAGAACATAATACATTAAGAGAGACAAGTAGATAACAGCAAAGAGTTTTGCCTATCATCAGCACACGTGTCCTGACAGAGAGCTTTTATGTTTTCGTGATGGAGAGGAAGCAGACTTGTGCCCATGAAGCCACTGAAACAGCTCCAAATTGTTCAAGGGTGAAAATCTTGTCTGGATAGAAGATGCAATCTAAAGATCAATTTAAGGGACAGCTTTGCATAGGCCAGGGTACAGAGCAGCCTGGGCTTCAGGGACACTGCAGCACCCTAGGGAGGAAGAGGAGTGATGGGTCCACTGCCTGGCACAGCGCTGCTCCCAGGCATTTGTCTTGGGCTTGGAAATATTGCTCTGACAGCTGCCTGACATGGAGGAAACTTGAAGAGATGTGCCAAATCTTCCCTTATATCCATACAAAAATACTAAGGGAAAGAGAGGGTTGTTTCCTTTGCCCTTCTGGCCCTGCATGTATCAATGTTTCATTAATCCTCAGATCCTGGATTTTTCATAGAACAGGTGTGCTTCAAAGTGTATTGAAAGCTTGAAATCACATGTTTTATTTGTGCCATCAAAAAAATCTAGTCTAAAAAAGTACTTAAACAGAAGAGCCTTATCATATTAAATTCAAGTTATTTTGAAATCCCATTTTAAAAGCTTCAGTCTGATCCCTTTTGAAGTGCTTGGAAATGTGTTTTGAAGTTTGGGTTCTATTAACTTGACTGCGAGTTTGACTTCTCTTGGTGTTTCACATAGCTGCTTTTTTTCCTTACCTTTCCTTACTGTTTACAGAGTAAGGCTGGGAAACTCAGAAAAATTCTGTAAAGATGAAGCTGAGAAGAGGGAGTATTTCACATTGATCAGTTCAGAATTAACCCTCTCGTTTCCTTTATCTATTACATCATGGAGAGATGAAAAAGCATCCTTCTACAGCTTTTGCAGGTGGAAATGAACTGTTATGAAAAAAAACCCCAAATTGCTCAGCAATAATTTCTTGAAAATAGATGGGGATCTAAGACAATGACCAGCAGTTCCAAAGAATACAGGAAGCATTATTGGGTGAAATACTCATCACTGTTTTCTAGTATACATAAGGGTCACATTGGTGCAAAGCACTAAATAACAAAGGAGCCTTCTCTGGACAGGAAAGACATGTCGTGTAGGGAAAAAGTAGGCAGTCTCTTTGGGAAATGCGGCTATGTGATCTCCACTGCAGTAGATACAAAAATGAAGGTTGTTTTGTAACTCAAATTGGTCTTTTAGCAAACTCAAAACATCATCCTGACTCAAAGTCAGTTGTGCTGTGTAGATGCTTACACACAGACTTATCATTGCTTGCTTCGTAATAGAAAAAAATAAGACCAATTTAGCTGACTTATATTACTTTCACACTTTTAAGACGAGCAAGTCCTAGTGCCTGGTCATCAGCTTTGTTAGAGCTCCACAGACTGCCTAAAGACCCTGAGAAGAGTCAAACAGTTGCATGTTTCCACGGAACAAACCTCCATTTCCATAGGGAAATGAGTAGCCTCTGTTTAGGAGGCTGTTTAGGTTGCACTTGACTGAAAAATAAGAACAGTTTTAGGGGACTATCATACTAATTTTTTGATTTTCCAAAGAGCAAATCTTCAACCACTTGCATCTTCCTGACTGGGAAATTAGGGCTGTCCCTAGGGACTCAATCAGCTGCTGTAGACCTGAAATTGTTTCCCTGTTCTCCTGGCAGCTCTGGAGTGACCCTAAATAACATCAGAAACTGTCTTCTGCAGAGGGGCACATCTTCCACAAGCCTCAGTCTGTCCAGCAGTAGGGATTATGGAGCAGCAGAACAGTTTACTCCAAGAACTTCTTTAAGACTGTCCCTGGGTCTTGGCCAAATACATGTTGGGTTTTCAAACCAGAGACACCATGAGCCCCGTATCTGAAAGATACTCAATACTTCAGAGCAAGAGCAAAGACCTTGAAACACTACTCACAGCAAGGTGGTGAGCTGGCCATTTAGATAGTAAAATTTTTTCTCATTACTAAAGCTTTGCCGATGTTAACTTCTCCTTCTTGTTTGAAGATTGGTAAACAAGACTGGAAACACTTCTTGTTTTTTTCTGCAGGGCCTGTCTGTAATGTGAACCTGTCAGTTTTTGTGAGCCATAAGAAGTCTCAGAAAAGAATCACAGTTCAATACCAAATTATTTTTCAGCAATAGTTTCCCAATTACAACCAATTTCTAGATGACTCAGCACAAGAATATATTAAAAAAAAAAAAATATCAGCAGAGTAAATATTTGGACAGATTAAAAAAACTTATTTCATTGAAAGTATAACTAAAGTCTTACAAATTTTACAGTTATGTGTATTATCTGCAAGCGTGTTACACTAATAGGTTAGGACAGTCAATTAAGGTTTGATCTTTTACTTGATTCTCCTTCATATTTTATCAATATTACTTTGTTACCATGTCTGAGCATCAAAGAACTTTTATGTGAATTAAACATGAAAGGATATGAGCTTCAAATAGGTTACTTATCTAGGCTCTTCTAATGGTTTCTGTCCTTCAGTGTAACTTTGTATGCCTACTCCTTCGTCAGGAAAAGACTTCTGACATTATTTTCTGTATTGACTTTATGTCTCTGCTTTCCAACTCCCTGTTTCACTTGCATGCATTTTTTTCTGTTTCCTGTAGTCTCTGATAACTTCTTTTCCTCTGAGTTTATCACCCATTTATCACTCTACACAGTCTTATGACAATAATTCAAGAGATATCAGAATGTTATTTACGTATTTCTTATTATATTGTGTATATAATGCCATCCTCTACCTTTCTTCTCCTCTGTTGCAATCTCTATCTCAAAACAGAGATAAAAACAGCGGATGAAAATGAGAATTCATATTCATTCCTGACAATTAAAAACCTCACTTTTTTTTTTTTTTCCAAATCAACTATTACTTTCTTACATAGTATCTGAGTTTTTCAGTTCAATTTTGTTTCTTTACCATTGTCTTCTGCTAGTTCTTTGTAGGACATTTTAGTCTTCAGTTCTCTTTTGTGTTCCTTTCTCTTTAACTCCTCACAGGAAAGCAGATGGATAAACATTTTCTAGTACAGGGGGGAAAAAAAGTGTAGAATACCCTTAAGTCAGGTACAATCTTCTTCTAGAGTTTCCAATACATTATTCCTTGGTATAGATCACTCTCCACGATGGGGATACAGGTGACTGTCCCAGAGCTTCTCTCTGCCTTACGAGTACAGAGTAGGTGATTTGTGCATCAATACTGGCATGTTTTCCATCTCAGTCAATTTTCTCTTGGTCTGGAGGAAACTCTGCTTCGTTTCCCTTAATTTTCTTGTGCACTTTGATGTAACCAGGTAGACATGATAAGAGGCTTTAGACCAGCATTAGCACAACTTCAGGTGATATGATTTCCCACTTTACTCTCAGTGGTTTCCTGTTCTCAGATGGATAACTCAGTTCATTTATGACAACAAAGGTGTTGTTTAGAGGAAAAATTACACAGTCACTTTTAGAAAACAACTATTATGTCCCTGGTCTGTGAGAAATACACCTTTGTTTAGAAACCTTGCATTGTATTACTCGTTTTAATTACTATTCCTTATTGCAAACTCAATGAGTGATTTTTGCTGTCAAGAAAGAAACACACTCAGCAATTACTTCACAGGGATGGAAAATTTCTGATTTCCAGGATGAAATAAAATGCTTCAAACCCAATTTTGACCATATAAAAATATTCTATTTCTTTGAGATTAAATATTTACCTCTGATGAAGGCAGAAGTATTGTGTTCTGATGTAATTTCATTTTGCAGTGAGTACGTTACTGTGAAAGGTAAATATTCCAGTGATTATTCACTGCTTCTTTGGATGAAACCCATGTTTTCGTGCAAAATGCTTTAACTCTGTAGAAGCAGCATTCACTGTTGGAAAATTGTACCGTGGAGAAATTTTTAGACAGCTCAACCCATGATGAAACATTGAGGGGCAGTAAATATTTTCCTTGTCTCTCCCCTTAATTTGGCTTCTAGATGTGGAAATTCAAAGTTAAAACTTCACTACTGTCTTGATTGTTCCAGTGAATGCAGCTCTTGCTGATTTAGGCACTTGTGAAAGATACTAGAGGCTCTGCACGAGCTAGTAAAATATGCTTATCATTTCACTGTAACCTTGATGCCTTAATTAGAACACATATTTATGTTTATGTTCACTAGAGTTATCAAATTACAGGCTGCAGCTATGCATTAATTTTAATCTTTGTATACTGCTTTTTTATAATTTATTTGCAGCTGCTCATATATTTCATTTATGAGAAGCTGTATACCCAAAGCTACTTAAAGAAAATGCTAATTTGCTGTAGCCTTAATCCTGCTTTTGACGAAACCTCATTTAAACAGCTTTACTTAAACTGTTTTGTTGCATATTGCTTCCTATTTTTGCAGAGTGTTTTCATAATCTTTCATATTTCATTGCTATAAAGGTTTGTGATTATAAGATTTGCTGTACAATGTTATACCTATAAGTTATAGTTGCCACCTATCGGAGGACTTTGAATATAGGCCTTGTAGTTGTTGAGTTTGGGATTAGGCTTTGTTCAGTGAGGAAATCCACAGTAATTTCCAGTACCCAACTGTGTGTTTTTCTATTAATTTTATATTTCATCAGCTTAACAATCATTTTTGGTAACTGATAGCATTGACCAAACTCTATTTCAAACCAACGTTTAAATAGCAGTCATTACTTGTATTTCATTATGCTCACTTTTTATTTTGCAATCTTGTTTTCTTGCTTATTTCTATTGCAAGTACAATTACTAGTCAGGACCAGGGTGGCCTGGTGAACCAGACAAGCAATATGCTGAATCTGGTAGACTCTGCCATATCTAGCCTGAAGAAGAGATATGTGGCAGCACAAAAGGTGGAAAACAGGAAATGAAGCAAAATGCTGCAGGCAGATTATGTTGATTGTGGATCACCAAGAAGGTTGTGTTAGAGGTAAAAACCTTAGAAGTGAAGTTTGGAGAAAACTCTGTAATTGAATATTGGGCATTATGTCATCACTGGAGAAAACATACAATAGACTTGAAATTGGAGCTGGGTAATGATAAATAGGTAGCAAGAATCCCAAGAAGGAAAGGATGGACGGCACAGTTGCTAAGTCCAATTATATAGTGTGAAACACAGAGAAAGAAGGAGGCATTGTAGTCTATTATACTAATACTAAAGGGATTTTATACGTAAAGCTTGGGATAAGACCTCGATAAAATTGGTGTTCTTGGATATTATATATGATGAACACAGATACAGATTAGCATTTGCCATGCTAAATGTGCTAAGACTTTTTTTTTAAAAAAAAGGTAACTGATTAAAATTCAGGCTTATTTAATCTACAGCATTGTTTTAATGGACTAATGTCTTGGTTCTTAGGGGGTGTTACGACACATCCCTGAAGGCAAGGATAACTCAAATTCTTGTTAATAGATCCCTCAAGGCAGATTAGAGTGAAACAACACTGAAGGGCTGATGTTCATATATACATATATACACATATACAAATATATGTAGGGTTTGTTTTAGAACTATTTAGTTGCAATGGAAAGGAGTTACATAGCTATTTTGGTTATTATTATCTATAGTAATATAGCAATATAAAAGGATAAAAATATAGCCATTTTGGTCTGCATAAATACCAGCGAGAGAGGGAGGCAGGAAGGCAGGAAGGCAGGAAGGAAGGCAGGAAGGAAGGCAGGCAGGAAGGAAGGAAGCAAGCAAGCAAGGAAGCAAGGAAGGAAAGAACAGAGATAGTGGAGAGGAAAGATATCACCAG
>WEIV01005148.1:3843-21639 GCA_013390005.1 Calyptomena viridis
CCTCACTGGGAGGCCCTCTACTGGACTGGGGGGTCCCCCACGCCGACCCAGCCAGAAAGAGGAGAGAGGGAGGGACCACACCCACAGAAGGACTCTAACATCTTCCAGGTTTTCTCTCCACAGCGAGAGATTTTATTATTTAGCATTATTATTATTATTTTCCTGTGTGTTTGTTTAAAAAATAGTTTTGTATCTTCTTCACTTTCCTCCGAGGAAAACACTTCTTTTTCCTGAACCTGGCTGGGGGAGGGGTGACTGCAACCTACTTCCTCTCTCAAGCCAGGACAATGTGACAAGGGGCTTACCCAATGTTTACTTTTCTTTAGCCTGTCACATAGCTGAGAACTGCTGCTGACAAAACTAGGCACACTATTTCTGCCACCAGTGATATCTGAAAACTAGTTATAGGCACTGGTAATGCTGATCCAAATTAAATTTCAGAAACCTTGGATTAGAAGGGTTTAATTCTTCCCAAATTTAACAGAGTATTGTTAGGAAAGTATGTCTCTAAGATTCTAGCCTTTTATCTACAGAAAAAATCAGTCAGGCCAAATCACAAAAGAATACTACTAAAGCTGTAAAGTCAAGGATTTACAGATTAGGAAATACTGGAATCAAGATTTCAAAACTAAACTCAATGGATATCCCTTAAATGGGTACTCTGTTACTCAGTCCTTAAGTTATGAGATCACATGTAATGGCAGCCTGCAGAAGACCAGGTGAAGAATTCTGAGTTACAGAGCAGCAATTCCAGAGTTTTATATTTCTAGAATATGTGTACGTAGATCCTTATTACTATGTGTTATTTGAATTTGCTGTGAAGACAGACTGCCTTTCCCCATGGATTATTTTTAATGCTGGTTCTTATCGCTATAGTGTCTAAAACCTCCACAACTACTACTCAATCTGTTTTAACATTATGTCTTTGATTAGGAGAGTTTATGTTTTTCACATTTGATAAATGTGGACTGGGGGTAAGGGTGGAAAATGAGAAAAAAGCACATATTGAAAGTTTGCTTTAAGCATCTGAACTAGCATTGACCAAGAATGGTACAGCATGGGTAGCAACAGAATTCGGTCCTCCAATGCAGCATCTGACTCTCCTCTTAATACCCTGCCATCTTGTAACTTCAGCAATCTGTAAAGGACCCCTACACAATCAAACAGATGAATCTGGCATACAGTCAGAGTTCATTCTTGGAATGGGCCTATTTTGTTCCATGAATGAAGCTGGGTTCTGAGGTCAGTATTGTTCTGAAGTATTTAAAGCCTTCATTATTTTTTGTACCAAAAAGAAGACAAATTGAGACTACATAGGCTACCTTAGGCCTGCCATATTAACTTTTTAATTCTTGACTGCAACCTTAACAGTTGCTTATTTAACTTGCCAAAGGAAGGGTTGCAAGGGTTATGCACTTATACTAACAGATTAAATAGTAACAAATAATCCTAACAGATCTGTAACTCTATCAATATTTAGGATAAAGACATAGATTAAACATATGTGTCATACCAATTCAAAGAGAAAGATGATTGAATCTCAGTGGACAGAGACGAAGAATGTAAAATACCTCAGAAATTCTAAATGGTTTAAACTGTAGGGGATTAAGGAAATTATTTCTGTAATATCCAGGCTCCTATTTAGCTCTCATTAACATGGGAAAAAAGAAGAAAGAGCTTTATTCACAGAGCAGGTATTCTGAATAAACCTTAAACAACACACATAACATGGGTTAAATGGCACAAAAATGAAAAGCAGAACTCAAGGGCTTACCTCATTCACTCTGGGCTTGTTAATAATATTTTTAGCATTTGAAGCATATCTCAAAGTACTCATGGTCTCATTGTAGCTGGAGCTGGCAGGAGAGATAGCTACAGGCGGAAAACAATTAGATAAGAAACACAATTTTAAAAAGTAATCAGTTTAACCCATCACTTTCCAAAAAAGTATTTTTTTTAGTTTTGCTTCTTTAAAAAAGCAAACAAAAAATATCCTTAGGGTTATTTCATTAAGTTCTCAGAGAATGTCTTCTCCATGTTGTATTTATAACTGAATAAATCACTTAAAATCAAAGCTACGACCTTGGGAACTCTTAAATTTAACTTTGTGCACAATCAGCACGTCTTTTCATTTCCTGGAATATTCTATGAAGCATTTAAGAAAATCTTTACAAGGACAGATTCTAAGTGATATAGTTGTCTTCTCACTGCAGTACAGATGTATATTAAGGGCGCAATGTAGTGATGCTAGCAACAGAAACCAAACTCACTGGCAATCATAATGGTCTTGGAGTTGCCCCCCAGACTGTCCTTCAGAAGCCAGGTAAGGATGGAGTCACGGTATGGGATGTAAGCCGGTCGCCTGGTCCCACTGATGCTGCCTGTGGAAGGACTGTCCGTGTGACTGCTCTCCCCTTCACTTGCTATGGTGTTAATGCTCTGGCAGCTGCTGAACATCTGTGAATTTTGTGCTGAAGGAGAAATACCACAGAGCTCAGGAAAGGGTTATTTCTTTCTGTCATGGCTACTTCATTTTTTCAGATGTCACGACAGTTTACGAAGACACCACAGCTGCTCTGTTCAGTTTTTGTTGTAAATGCAAATAAATATTAAGATACAACACACGGTAAGGGAGTCATATACTTTTATCACTACCCTTCAATATAAAGAACTAATGTGCTTACCTAAAGTGGATATGACAATTCCAAGTGTAACTAATGACTTGTTAATATTGGCACCTTCAGTAATTCTATCTTTACAGTAGCTGGGATCAGCTCTTTCACTGTAGCATGTAAGCATGAAAAAAACAATGCAAAATAAAAAAAACAAAAAACGCTTAATTATAACATACAGTCAATATGAAAACATTGTGTATTTTCAAGAAATACAAGAAAACGAAAATTATGAAGTTTGCAATTAAAAACCCATATGCTTTGAATACTTTATATTGCCCTCTATTTCAGAAAGTCCAGATAACCATGAGCAAAAGCTATTGGTGCAAGACTCTGTTAAAGACAGATCAAAACATAAATTCAAGTCTGAACTAGACAACCCAATCATATTGGTTCCGAATTTAACAAACAACATACATTTCACAAGTCTGCAAGGGCAGACAGGTCCAGTACAAAAGTCTGTATATTCCCTCAACACTACTCTCTCTGATCACACATGCCTGGCAATTCACATCCTTCAGAAAAAAAAAAAGTCTTGTTCTATAACTCTTCAGCACAACTTCCACCTTTCTGTTCTCTGTCACGTCCAGCACAACCACATGTTCCTCACTGAAATGCATAGCTAAGATCACAGACTTAGGAACTTTTGGAACATGGGCAACATAAGCAGGGAGATATGACTGTTTTCTTTTGCCCATGCTAGGCAATACATTCCATTTTTTTAACTCTCTTTTCAAGCTCAGATTTAATAATTCCAACAATTGCTGCTGGAAAAGCCACTTAATAAAAATATCAGGTTGAATGGAATTACCTTAAATGTATGCAACAGCACAGGATTGGACCTGAGAACCCAGGAATTCCCTTCCCCAATGAAAACCAATACCCAGTACATGAGAAGAGATGACACAGACAATATTAGCTTAATATTCCCTGTTACCATATAAGAAAGTCAGGTTTATTGTTAGTTAATGAAATTTTAAAATATTAAACTTCGTCTTTTAAGGCAGTACTGCAGGGATCTTCAGAGAAAATAACCTCTTTTCCCTTCAGTATATTATTACCTGCCTGCAAGGTCCACTAAGTTGATCTTGCTTGCCACTTCAGAGGGGAGATTGTTCTCCAGTGTAGCCTGGAGAGAAAAACATAAATAAGGAAGACTATTCTTCTTAATTAATTAATGAAAATAAAATCGATGCGCTCTTTTGTTTGAAACCAAGCTGTACATATGACTCACTGCCTGTCTTTGCAACCTTGACCCTCTGACTATGTTCGAACTATTAACTCAACAGTTTTCTTACCCAATAGAGAAACTACCCTTCTATGCCAATTTCCTCTTAGAAAAAACTTTACTGCCTAGTGACTGTGAAAGGCCTTCTTGTAGATCTTGCAGAGTTATTTTTCACTAATGTATTCCAAAGGTCTTTTGTGAAGCTACAGAAAAATATCTCAAAATGTTCTGTGATTACAGGATGTTAGAAGTGTGAGATAGAAAAGGTCTATTGGATCACTAAACGAGTTCCCTGCCAGGGAAGGATATAATTCCTTTAGAGAAAGGCTGCATTGTCTCTGGGAGAGTACTGGATGCCAAATGCTAAAATATGAGGACATCTAAAAAACTGGACAAATACAAAATTTTGGTGTTAAACTAATACTATACTTCAATTAAGTGTGACAAAACATAGCTTCAAACATATTCACATGCAATTTTCACAGCATCCTACAAAGGGTATTGCATTTCAAAGGGCTGATTAAAACCAAAACCATTTCTTTTTAAAGTGAGTCTTTGGCATCACTTCTGACTATAAGCTTGCCCAAAGGAACAGAATACTTCAGTAAACAATCAACGCATCAGGCAGTGTAGGAAGTGTAACACATCTGCAGTGTGATCCAAAGGAAATAAGTAACAACTTCCACTGAGATTATTACAAACAGCACAAAACAGTGACAAGTAAACAAAGCACAACACTGTGAATAATGCTTTTGAGCATGCAAAGGAAGCTGGATTATTTTTAACTAACCTGAGTGTAGTGGATGGTGAAGATAGCATGGGATCTGCTGCTGGCACTGTGAATATGTGTAGCTGCTGTAATTCTAGAAAGAAGAACAAACCATTCAATTACAAAGGGTTATTTCCCTGCATTTAGGGAAATAAAAACCAACAAATACAGCAGATAAATGAAGATGAAGGAATGTGAAACTTGGAGAATATGATAGGCTGCATTCTCAAATCTGATCACAGAGCATTTCGCAGAGAACCTGGAAGGGGGAACACCAAGGATCCACTAGAGGTGTTTCTGTCCACCAGCAGCACTCTGAAGAAATAATGATGAGACAACTGTAGGATTACACTAGTAGACAGACTGGAATTTTGTTGTCTGAAATAGTTTCTTCTTACCATAGAGTTGGATCTGTTGATTGCTACAAGCCGAAGCAGCAAAATTTAATCCCGATGTATATTCTATGGGGTTTTTGCGATAATGCTTCTTAGTTTTTATTTGTTTCCAAGAATCACTGTTATTCTAAAATCTTGACTACTCTTATGATAAAATTTAATATCAGTTTTAGAACTGTGATTTGCCTTTGGAGGATCATTTCAAATATGACTTTTTTCATTGCTGTAATGGCAGCTGTAAGGATATTCAGGGCTTCTTGTAAAAAAGGTAAAAATGTCTCTTGACTAATGAGAGCCAAAATCATTGGCTTCACCAGTATGTCAAATCCTACAGTTCTCTCATATCCAATACACATGATTTGGAGTAAGAACTTAAAAAAAATATTTATAGAAATTAATCCAAATTATAAATGAAATGCTTTTAGAAAATAAGTAAATACACACTATATTTTCTGCAGTTTTAAATCACTAAATTACACTAACAAGTGAGTTCAAAGCTACACAGTCTAAAGCGTCATGAGCAAGTGAAGGGGAAAAACAGATGTCTGTTTACAAAATGTTTTCTTGGCTTGCATTTTTTATCACAGACAGATGGTTGAATTTTGTGGGTAAGTCAGCATGGGATCAGTTTTAAACAAACCACTTCATGAGTACTTGTAACTCTTGCTGTAGATAATATGAGGATACGTAACATCTTATGTGTATGTCATATGCAGGATCAGCAAATCGTGACAAAGCATTGGCAACATTGTCAGTAAAATAAATATCAATGAAATGAACACATAGTGAAAGAAGTGTTAAATACAGATGGCACTGGTTTGTTATATAAAATACCTTTTAGCTATTCCTTCTTCTAGAAGTTTTACAACTTGCTTGTAGTCTGTAACTAAATGCTGAGTCAATCCTGTCAAAAATTCAAGAAGAGTTAAACAGATATCTTTCTCAGGAAATTTCAGCCATTTTACTCAGCAATTTACCCAACATCAGGAGCATAAGGATGTTCTCCTGAGATGCCAGTCTATTCTACAAGCAGTTTCTCAACTAGAGTAACTTTTATTTAAAAAAAAACAACTGTTTTATTTTTAAAAAAACAAAGTTAAAAATTGCAATCCATCCTTCAGTGGTGCAGTGACATAAGTATAACAAATGCCTTGTACCTTCAAAGTGCAGACCTTTTTCCAACTTGTATGCAGAAAAACGTTATTTAAAAGCCAGTATAACTCTAACTCCATAATAAATTTTCAGCTATGTCACTACTACTAACTGGATACAGATCCTGTACAGAAACTTTTTGTCATTGCCTCTGGATAATGGCTCTGCTCACACAACTTGCAGAATTTGAAACCAACCAAACCCCTGTGAATGTTCACCACTTACTGAACTAGGCTTCAGCCTGTACTTAGGAGTCTTCATGCCCTTTTCTCCTCAGGGTTTTTGAGGGATCTCCCCAAATAATGATACAAAACATCTGGCATTTTTCTTGTCTTCTGCTTTCAGTTAGATTTTTTTTGTTTTGTTTGGTTTGGGGTTTTTTGGTTGTTTGTTTGTTTGGGTTTGTTTGGGTTTGTGGAGGGTTTTTTTGGTTTTGATTTTGGTTTTAATTTAACTTTATTTTTAAGGGGGAAACCCCTTAAGCAAATGAAAGAAATACTGCATTCAGAGCCTGCTGTGTCAGAGGGGTGTTCCTGACTAAGCATGCCCCAGTGGAGGGCAGTGTGCTGCTGTGCTGTACCGGCACTGCCAGCTCCTTGCAAAACACAAATTCCAGCAGACATACGAAATTACAACCAACAGGCTTGTATTTTCCATAAATTCAGTTTCATATGCCTTGTTTCCATCTTATGGTGATGATTATTTACCAACTGTATTGAAGTGACTCCTCAAAAATCACCTGAGTTGTGAAGCAAGTCTGTCATACAATACCTAGCAAAAAACTCAAGTGCAAAATGTTTTATCTCACAGCTGGAATCCAGGGCAGCTTGCCACAGATTTAGGTTAGGATTGTCTTACTACAGATCACAGAAGTGTGGGCGAAGGCAAAGTACTGAAAAAATTTTATTTATTTGGATCAAATAGTTTATTTACTGCTAGAATGTAAATCAAGATTAATTTAAAATTCAACAAGACTGAAATAAGTATTTCTGATATTGTTAGTGTCTATCCTTACATGATAACAACTTGCTTAATTTTAAATGAAAGTAAAATCTAAGCCAAAGATGGGAATTTACTTTAGTCCTTTAACAACTGATACACATAAAGAAAAAAAAATTTTGGATCACTCACACTTTTAAAAAACCCCTAGCTGCAGTGTGCATGTAGGCATACTTGCACACACACTGCTCTCTAGTGTCCTTTTACAATACATTAATTCCAGAAGTCATCATGTTTTCCATTTGAGAAAGAGGCCCATTATTTTTCCAGCAGCACTGGGATCTTCAAAGCTCAGAATATGGAAAATATCTACATTGTTTTCCCAGATCCTTTTTCAGAGTCTTATTTAACTGTATGAAAAGCCGGTTATAAAATGGAGGCATGGAAGAAATTCAGACCTGCCTACATTTCCATAATTATTGGAATGGTGAATCTAGCACAGTTCAAAACATTTAGTTTTTTGGTAAGATGAATGAAATATTGTAAATGTTGCTTGAAAAGATACGTTGGCTGCTAGAAAAAGAAAGGTAATTTCCAAATCCCATAGAAAGATCAAAAATGCTTGTCTAGAAATCTGCCTTGGAGTGAAAAAGGATCTCCCCCAGAAATCTGTCACAGAGTAATAAAATACATTGCATCATTTCCTGATCTAAGAGAGGCCGATTCCTTAACAGTGCAACCATCTGTGAGGGAGAAGTTTGAAACGATTCCAATCCAAAGCACTGAAACACTTTCAGCATTTTAAAGGCAACAATCTCTCAGCCTTTACATGGAAAAACGATAGGCTGGAAACTATTCAAAATACTTAGTGTTCAGAGCTAGGACTTCCTGAGTGGACTTGCAAATGAAAATTGCATTTCCCAGAGCATCTAAGCATCGTTAAACGAGTTAAGTTTTCTGATTTTACTCTTTGTCTGTTCTTCATCCACTGCTAACTGTACTCTGGGTATCACTGACAGCTGGAACTACTAGCACACTGGGGAGCTCCTGATCAAAGTTAGCAAATCTTACAATTGCAGATTGCTTGCAAGATGTATTATGCAAACACAGATGCTAGTCCTTAACTTGTTTGACCTAAAAATGGAAAATTTTGTTGATGTTCACCATTTTCATTTCTCCCATACAGCAAATTGCCTGGAAGAGAAACACAAAACAAGCTACCTTTCTAGTAAACTTGCTGATAATTTTGATCTCAGCCATCTAGCTATTGGAAATAATATTCTTGTACTCTGATCCTGCACAGAGACACTACATACAAAATTTTCAAAGACTACTTCAACATGTAGAAGGCCCTCATTACTGCAGTTGTTAATTGCAGCAATATATTACTGCAGCTTAGAAGGGCATTTTTTTGTACCAATGTTGTGAACTGCTGCTTATTTTTAAGGTGATCTAATGAATGCAGCTCCAAAATGAGCTATCACAACTTCTTTATTAGTCCCTCTTCCCAGCAGACATGAGGGCTGTCTCAAGTAATGCAAACTGTCACAGTTCTTAACGCATAAACTGCACACAGGCAATTTATTTATTAATATGTATATACACATACAAAAAAGAACTATGTCATCTATTGCCCTAAGCCACTGACTCAACAGCCTGAAATCACTTCTGTTCACATGGTCTCACATCTAATTACACCCCATGATGCCTTCAGCAGAGGAATTACTTCATTTTTCATGGATGTGATCAGTTTTTTGAAAAACATGAATCACATCATAAAAATTTTTTTACAGGCACTAACACAATGATTTTTTAAGGCTGTTGTAACATGCAGAGGGAGAGAATCTTCTAAAGCAAATTATTAAAACTGAATTTACAACTGTGGCCAAAAGTGGCAAACATGACTTAGGTTAATCTTTTGCCAATATCTTTTCCTGTTAGTTGACAAAAATCTAATCAACTGAGAGCTCTTACAGCATATTTCAGAACTCTAGCATAAAATTGTTCCACTCAAAATTTTCAGTTGTGTCTAAGTATAAAATCCTTATTCAAAAGGAGTAAATCAAAAACAAAACAAACACACAAAAAAAAAGTCACTATAGAATTGAAAAAGAGGTGACAGAATTGTACTGGAAGGTTCCAGAAGAAGACAAAATAGTGACAAAAGGCAAGCCAGCCCACTGGCAGAAGCTATAACTGTATTTTCTCTTAAAACAGGGAAACTCCATTATATGCAGCCAAGGAATCACTGGAGATACAAGGCCTGAGAAAAGGGATGGAAATTACCAAGGAAGGAAGCAATTTAAAGACCTTTTCTTGTGTGGTGAATGAGCAGCTGCTAAAAGAGAATAATTAGTATCTGTACTCCATCAACAATGAAGTTCCCCGATACGCAGGTAGAAAGAGAATCTTGGACAGACCTCAATAAAGGCCAAATGTCTATGAATCTGCTTTTCAGAGAATGATAAGTTTGCCATACTAATGAGACCATCAATTCATCTATTTTCCAACTCTCCTTAAACAGGATGTTGGTGTGCTGGGAAAGCACAGCTGAAATAACCAGAAGGCCAGATAGGCCCTGTGTATAAAACCATGCAACTTCAACAGTTTCCAAGTGCTGATTTCAAATTTTTAGAGGAATTGGTAACAAGCATTGGTTGTTAGACGTACTATACAGCAGGTGTCCAGGGAGTCAGAGATGGGAAATTCCAGGCTCTATTCAATCACATAGTCAAGTCACCCTATCTGTTGTCACAAAGACAAGAACTCTATTTAAAAGCCAGAACAAATCAGTATTTGATCTGATGTGACAGGACCCACAAAATTCTGTGTCATATGCATTTTGTGTACTAAATGCATACCCCCCCAAGAGTTACTACCCACTTGGTGGTCAGCCAATCAGTTGCAGAGTCAGTGATACCAGAGGCAACTTTACAATTCTGCCCACTAGATAAAAGGCAAACTGGAAAGGAAATGCATGCATTTACTTCCTAAACAAACTCACTAATTTATGAAACTTGAATCGGTTTGGAAAAGGCTCTTCCTTCTGATCTCCATTGTAAAGCTATGCTATGGTTTTGCACTGGTGCACTGATTTTGATATGTGCCTTTTGTTAGTTGCTGGTCAGATATACAGCAGTGTAGCAGGCAAACTTTACACCAGTAGCCAATCGATTCACAAAATTACAATTGAAAGCTATGTGAGATCCTGAAATGAAGGCACCAATCAAAACTGAAAATGAACAGAAAGCAGAAAAATGAGAGAGAACTAAAGTAAGAAAGACAACTGAAATGGGAAAAAATACATCTATGTTTATTTTTCATCTGTTTTCTGTCATGTGATTTGAAAGCTATGATTCACTAAAAAACATGAAGCGATCCAAGGGGCTGCTGTTACAGCCATGAAGGAGTAAAATGTAGGGAGAAAGTTTGTGTGGCCAAAGCTCAATTGGAGTTGAAGCTGGGCAGTACTGTGAGGGACAATAAAAACAGTTCTTGTAAATACATTAATAGGTATGAAGGCAGAGAGGCCCTGAAAAAAGACCTTAACAAATCCAAGGGCTGGCAATCACCAACTATATAAAGTTTAACAAATACAAGGGCCAGATTCTGCACCTGAGATGGGGCAACCCTGGATTATAGTATAGGCTGGGGAACAAGAGCCTGGGGAGCAGCACTATGGAAAGGGACCTGGGGTTCCTGGTCACTGACAAGCTGAATATGAGTCAGCAGTGCTCTGGCAGCCAGGAGGGCCACCTGTGTCTTGGGGGGCATCAGGCAAAGCATCACCAGCCGGTCAAGGGAGGTGATTGTCCTGCTCTGCTCTACACTGGTGTGGCCTCACCGCAAGTCCTGTGTGCAGTTTGGCACAGCACATGTAAGAAAGATACCAAACTATTAGAGAGCATCCAAAGGAGGGCTGCAAGGATGGTGAAGGGCCTTGAAGAGAAGCCATAAGTGGATGAGGTCATTTGGTCTGTTTAGCCTGGGCAAGAGAAGACTGAGGGGAGATCTCATTGCAGTCTACACCTTTCTTACAAGGGGAAGCAGAGGGGTAGGCACCAATTTTTTCTCTTGGGTGACCAATGACACTTTTTCTCTTGGGTGACAAAATGACCTCAAGTTGTGTCCAGAGGGTGGACAGGCTTCTCAGGAAAGCATTCACAGCACCAGACTGACAGCATACAAGAAACATTTGGACAACGCTCTAAGGCACATGGTGCAGTTCTTGTGGCTGTCCTGTGCAGGGCCAGAAGTTGGACTTTGAAGATCCTCGTGGGTCCCTTACAACTCTGTATATTGTATGACTCTATGATTCTGTGAATTAAAAAGCCATGGTTTTAATCATATAATGCACCTACATTACCCATACTGCACTTTTTCAGTTTAATGAAGGAAAATGAAGCTTACAGGGTTCTCACTTGGGCAATACAGATTTTAATCACAGCCTGTCCTGCAACATCCAACAATTGAATTTATCTCCTTTTTTTTTTTTTTTTTAAATTCATATCCTGTGGCCAAGGTCCAGAACAGGTATGGAAGGTACCTTAAACTGGTCTGGAGAACCCAGTTAGAGCTCATGTTGGTGGACTTCTTGATTAAGTTAACATTTTTTTTAAAGAACAGAAAGCAAAATATCATGGCTCACCTATGATCAATGCCTGGAAAAGCAAACAGAAAAGTGCAGGATATCCAGACAGTAGGAAAACAGAGGCAAAGCTTTCAGTGTATTACACATGACCATATTCACCAGAAAAACATTTCAGTAAAGTAACTCTTCAAGAGTAGAAGTAATTAGGATCATGCCAGGAATATGTGCAAAGATACATACAGACTTGATACCCATTTCTTGAAATTCTGATGCTAATTGTGAGGCCCACTCTCACCTTGTACATACGGTCCTGTTTCAGGGTGCTCTCGGACTCGAAGTGTGTAAGGTTTCTCTCGGTCTGACTGTTTTAACAAATCTCGGACACGCTCATTATAGATTTCGAGAAAACTGAAGAGCAAAAAGAGAGAATGTTAAATGCACTCAATTAAAAAGAAAACAAAAGGAGAATATGTATATTTAGACAATGTAACTATCCGAGTCTTACATAGACGTTTCACACTAGTGGGTTCAAATCTCCAAATTTCTGAACATAATGCTTCATTAAGTCCGTGGGAATGATGAATAAGAACAGAATATAGGATTATGCCTCGAATTTAGGGATTAAACAGGATGTAAATTTTCACTGCAATCCTATTTCAGATGTCTATACAAAAGTGAACATACAGCACCCAAAGAACTATACTGAGATGGAAACCTAAAACCAATACTTTCTCATTCTTCCTCTATGTTCTTCCCCTTGCTCCAAAGTAACTATCATCTGAGAAAACAGAAAAAAAATAAACTAGTCTTTACTTCGTTTGATCACAGGAATATTCTGTTGAAAGTTTTCATATAATTTTCAAAAATAGTGACAAACTTACCTGACCTTTACTCTGCAAGATGCTGTCTGGTCTGAGTAATCATCCTTCCTTGAAAAGAGGCCCTGCACAAACCAGAAGTTTATGTACATTTTAAATACCTTAAGAAAATGTAACTGCTTCAACAAATGCAGGTGAAGAAAAAAAAAATACCTCACATATACGAGGTGTCAGCCCAATGGATGCCTTCAGAAAATAAACAGAAAAAAAATTAAACAATACACTTGCTATCACTCATGCAAAACTTATTTTTAAATAAAAGCGAAGTTATAAGAAAAGGACAGAATCATAGTGCAGTAATGACTTCACGGTGGATTACAATATAAACGTCCCTGGAGTGTAGTTCAGAACAGTATAGCTATTTACAGCAAAAGTAATTTTAGAGGAACTTACACAGCATTGGTGAGAAATTTAGAAGTTTGGGTTAAATCCAAGAGCTGTTTGATGTAAAGATACTGGACATGTCAATAACAGAGGTGTTGCAGTCTATATGAAGCCAGGCCAACAATGAAACTAGTTTTATTGTTCATAAATATTTTGCTTTTTTCCTTATTCTACTTTTATTTCTTCATGCTGTGGCATCACAGAGCAGGCTTGGAATACCTTTATGTTCTAGACTTACAATTTTTTGTCTCTCAGAGAGAAAAGGATATGGGGCTGCTAGCAGTACCCAAACTAGCTGATTTAAATTTTGCCCAGTCTACACAGCACCGAAGAAATAGTGTGGTTTTAAGATATGATTGCTCACACTTCAGTAATTGCAGTGCCAACACACCCTGGGAAAGACTCCAGGGCTTAGGTGGAATCTGCTTGCTGAATGGCATGAAAGGCTTCTAGAAGGCACACTTGGAATCATGTTGAGGGGAGAAAGTCCAGGTTCATCAAATGAACCACCATGGACAAAAGTTCAGTTTACACCAAACACTTGTTTCTTCTTAGTTTTGAACACTGTTTCACAGTGAACACATGTTATTAAAGATCAGATCAAAGCAGTATTCCAATGGAAAAAGAAATAATTTTCTAAGCAAGAAATCTCTTAGAAACACTATATGCAGAAATTTTCTTGGAAATAACGATAATTTCAAGATGTGGCCATTCTGAATTGCTGAAATATTTTTGAAATAGTGTAATACAAATATCCTAGTTTGTCACCTATTAACTCCAATTTTAACAATTCATCAGGCCTTCATGGCGTAAAGTTTGATTTTGCATGGAGAATCTGGTAATTATTTAACAAAATCCTATTGTTGATGTCTGTTGAAAAAATAAAATTTAAAAAATCCAAAATCTTGTTAAAAGCATAAACCATGCTAGAACAGTCTTTTTCTTATCTTCAGGGTTTGAGCACAGTTTGCCCTTATTTCACCTTAGATATTGAATCCCATGGATGCAGGGAATACTGGTCCACTTACACAAACTATTAAATTTTTTTTTCTTTTTTTAGGGGCATGTTTCACCAACAGCTAAGAATATTCATGTATAAAAATCAAATTGCCTTGTGTTGCAGCAGAATACAGGAAATCATCAACTGACTCCATCAATCTGAGTACAAAGATTAAAATGCATTTTTAAGTGACCCCTAATAGACAACCTTAAAACGTAACAGCTTTTGCAAATTCTATTCAAATACATTTCAAAACTGGAAGCAAAATCAGTATTAGTTTCCACAGGCCAAAGGAAACTTCTGCAAGAGATAAATTTCTCAAGTAAATAATTAAGCCTGCTACAAAAGTATTACTGAGAATTATATCCAGTTTTATTTGTGAAAGTAATTTCAGCACAGTTCACACTGCCAAAATATTCCATAAGAATGAATACTTTGCATAATCTTGGGCTACAGTTTCTAAAACTCAGAACTATTCAGATGTATAGATTTTTTTTTGTCCTCTAACTTGGTGGTAAGATTCACACATAGTAAGACGAAGATGATCTAATAATAAATATTTAAACTATACCATATTTTCTAGTATTTTTACCTCATGCTATATTATTTACCTAAATGTAAAGGCTTTCATTTTATACATTTAAATACGAAATAAAGCAGGTACAAGCATTCTGCTCAACAAGCACTATAATCACAGTTTAAAAATAAAGCAATGTTTCTGCTAGACATCAAACCTAAGTTTAAAATGAATGGTGTAACTCACAGGTGTTCCCATCATTGTATAAGTTTTTCCTGAACCTGTCTGTCCATATGCAAAGAGGCAGATGTTGTATCCTCTAAATGCACCTGATAACACAGAAGTGCCAAGGTCCTGGAACACCTGAAAAGACCAAAAGAAATAAAACAGTCCATGAATAAAATGTCTCCCTATAAACATTTATATGCATTACTTCCATATCTTGACTCTTTAGTAACTCCATGGGATCAAGGATCTTCACAATATTTGTCTTCTGAATTTATCAGACTCAATGTTAAGTGCTCAGCTTTCACTTGTTAGGTCTTCCTTACAATACTAACATGTCAAGCACAGTGGTTTGGAAGCTAAAGTACAGAAAAACACTGAGTTGTTTTTCTGTGTTAAAACAGTGATAAAACTGTGAAAGACAGATGTTTGTAGATCTACAGTCCAGAGGGAAGGATTTGGAGGCAAACTGAATGAGACTGGAGTCAAGCAGTATAAAGGACTAAGAAATTAATTACAGGATTCATTATCTTGAATGGGAGCAAGGCAACACTGTGCCCCCTTCAGACTATCAACATTGAATAAATTCAGGAATTTTGTATGGCTTGTTGTACACAGAAGTGGCCTAAAAACCGGCTTGAGTACTCCATATCAATTTAGAAACCCATACTTCACACAGGAGAACCTCTTAAAGCAGGGATAAACACAGCCTAGAGAAGTATCTTGATTCTCTGATAGTTTCTTCACCTGTCCTCCTTTCTGAAGGTTCACAATGGATCTTTGAAAGTTAATAGCTGAGCTAAGTATAATAAAATGAAATCTTCGCAAGGTGGCAAGCCTTCGGATAACAATGTTAATAATGTCATCTGGCCATTGAAGTTGGTTATTTAGAACAACAGCATGTTACTTCTAACTCTGTTGTTGAAACATTCGTATGATATTGTGCAATTTATTTAACATTCTCACACTTTGATTTTCCTACAGATAAAGCAGGAATAATGCTATGCATTAGTAGAAAATTGTGAGATGTTCTCACCAGTATTCACAAAATTCCCTGTGATTTCAGAATATCCAAAGGAATTTAAGCCAACTGTGGAAATTATTGGGCACTCTCTACATACATCAGATTATCTGAAAGAAGAAACTCTAACTCCAAAGTCTCAGTAAAAAGCTGTTACATTTACCCTCCATTAAATACACATGGCTACTCATACACTTTAATTCAAATGTTTCAAATCACAGCTTTTTGAATTAGGCCTTGAGAAATACAAGCAAAACTGGATAACTATGAAAACAGTGACATAACACTAGAATGGTAAGGAATGAGAATTTCGAAAATTATTTACTGAACTTCTATTAAAAGCTGATTTGTTTTGTGTTTGTTCTTTCTGGTAAATTTCTCTTTCTCCTTTTGTGAGGATAACTTACAATTAATTTAATTGAATATAGTTTCAATTCAGTCAGACAAGCCTCTTTGTTTTAGTGTACTGAAGAAAAAATGGAAAAGTAAAGCACAGCAATCAATTTATTACTTGTTTAAAAATGAAGGAGAGTAATTGAAATCAAAGCTTTTTCTGTGCTAATATCAGAGGCATTAGTCCAAATACCCATCAGCAATAACAGTTGGAGATTATACAAAAAGTACCATGATTAATCATTCTGGACATATGTACTATCATATTTCATGATATAATAGATTGAATCACAGGTTTGTTGATCACAAAGCAGGGGGGAAAGGGGAAGGAAAAAAAGAAGATTCTTCTGGGATTCCTCCAAATCTCACTTTTTACATATGAAACTTCAGGAAGATGAGGTTTTTCAAAGAACATGAGTTGAATATGGCTTCCTGCAGAGAACACGCCATTTGGCTGAGACAGCTATGTCTTCCCTGCATGGCTGCTCTGCATGATTGGCACTGTTCTGTTTGTTCCATGCAAGAATGCTGCTTTCAACAAAACCCTAACTGGCTTTGCCATGTCTTGTCACTGCACTTGTCCAACTGTATGTGGTCCACATCCCATGGTGATCTGTAAAACGTTCTGTGATTTATTACTTGTCAACAATCCTAATAGGGAAAAAAACCATGCCTTTCTGAAGAAGTTATGAGAGGGCATTAAGATAACAGTTGTCATTCAAGGTACTTTGCTGGCATTCCTTGTGGGTGCCCTCCAACTCAGCATATTCTGTGATTCTGTGAACGTGGCCAGGCTCCAGTTTAAATCTAACATCCTGAATCATACAAGTGATGGGAGAAAGAGAACGGTTTTGTCTAAAATGTAGTTAAAATGTCGTAATCACACAGCTTAGACACACTAAAATGCTGCCCAAGTTGCTGCAATATGAATGTAATATTTGGGGGTGAAACTGTTTTATATTAGATAATAATAATTTACTTCAGAGGTACAACAGGTCACTTGAACATTTCAAAACCTATTTCAATGCTCCATTAGAAGATACCAGAAATAGCTCAAGGAGTCTAAATATTTGCAGATCAGATGAGCCGTTCACTGTGAAATCTTACATACAGTAAGTTGTGTTAGAAGCATATAGAGAGATTGCAATAGGAATCCTGCCCTTAAAAAACCAAGGGGGAATGTATAAGAAAGAAGATTCAAGTACATATTAAGGTACAAAGCTTAACAACTCTTAAACAGCAACCTAGGTTTTATGACTGAGTCCTAACTTAGACAAAGAATAACAGAACTTAATTTCTGAAAATATTAGTAATTTGTCCTTTTCCATACTTGAAAACCAGACCATTTTAACTGAAATGTGGTTTTTACAAACAATTTAAATCTTACAGATTTATATGCCAGGGAAGCTACTTCTACTCTCATTCAGTTAAAAATATCATAGAATATGTTGAGTTGGAAGGGACCCACAAAGATCATTCAAGTCCAACTCCTGGCCCTGCACAGGACATCCCCAAGAGTCACACCATCTGCCTGAGAGTGTTGACCAAATGCTTCTTGAACTTTGTCAGATTTGGTCCCACTTTCCTGGGGAGCCTCTTCCAGTATTCAATCACCCTCTGGGTGAAAAACTT
>WEIV01005148.1:24170-72405 GCA_013390005.1 Calyptomena viridis
TTCCTATCAAACCAATGACCTCTGGATAACACTTGTAATCTAGGGCCTTTCTCTGTGACACACACACAGACAGACACAAGTGTGTTGGCTGTCAGTTTTTATTTCATTCCTCCAAAAAGTTGGAGATAATTACTCTTCTTTAATGCATATGATTTAAACTAATGCTATTGACTATTGTAACGTGAGGCTCAGTTAATACCGGTACCTTTGACTTTTCACTGAATTACTGTGCATTGAATAGTTCCACAACTAGGACAGTTGACACCAAATATGTATTTTACATTGTAAGTGGAATGGACTGCCTTCGTTCTGTGATAGCATCCCTCTTACAGTAATAAATGCTTTAATTTTGAAGATAATGAGGGCATTTTATCAGAAATTAATGTTTGGCAATATGAATTTCCCGAGTCCAAAACTTCCCTTTCTTAATCCAATAAGAACCTGAATTGCAAAATGAAACAAAAAGCAGCTTTTTAAATGACAGTAAATTTTCTGTTATGCTTTGGGGTTTAATAATTTGGGAAACTGAAAGTTTCCCCAAATCCTCAAACAAAGTCTCAGAGTAACATAAAAAAAATAAAAAATCCAGTAAACCTCCAGGGACAGAAGATGATGCCAAGTTTGCAAATTTAAGGGAACAATATGGATAAATAAGAGGTTTCTGGCATTCAGGGTTTTTACCCCCGTAAGTAATTTCTGGTAAATAGTATTTGCATTTTTTTAAAAGAACAAGGAACAGGCAAGGACCAACTTTTCCTGAAGTGAAGGACAAGAGAAGAAAAAGTAGGAGGAGTAGAAGAGAGAAAGCTACACCTTTCAGGAGCAGCAAGCTAATAGTAGTTTAACTAATCTTATTTATACAGTAACTGTTTTCTTACTTGCAAGTGTCTGAAATGGTCAACATTTAATATTAAAACTAGGAAACTAAACTAATCTTGGAAACTTCAGAAATTTCAAGGGAGTTTCTTTGGTGAAGGCAAAAATGAAAAAGGAATGAAAAAGGGTATTTGAATAAATAAAATTGCTCCTTGCTTTAGGCATAGTCCACAAGCATCAATATCGACAAACAACTCACTAAAAGCAAATCAGTTTTGCTCTAAAGCATTAGGCTAAAGTTAGAATACTAAGATAAAATCCCACAGGCTTATAACTGAGACCAAAAGCAGAAAAAGCTTCTTGCACAGCACAGTTTAAAAATAACCTTTAAAATACCACAATTTAATAAAAGAGGAAAAGACTAAATTCAAGTAAGACATACTGCTACTACAGTCAACAGCTATTTTTCTTCATAGAACCAACAAATGTCTTATTAAATGCTGAAAAAACTCAACAGCCCAATTTCCCTTAAAGATTTGCCATGCAAACAAGAAAACAGAAAACTTCCTCATCAGTAGACAGAAAGCTCCAGAACATCAAGACAATTGCAGTAGATCCAGCTACAAAATTATCTTAGTATAAAAAAGGTGTTGCTATTTATTATACAAACAAAATTACTCTCAACAGGATGGTTTAAGCACCTGCATAAAACCTGAAAGGCTCAGTCCTGCAGTACCTATTTGCCACGGTCTGCCCTATGAACTACAGATACTCTGTATCTCATATTTGGTGTGTTTTCCTCGCACAATCTTGCTCCCCTTAAGCTGTTACTATTTGGGTTATGACTAAATTCTTTTTAATTAAATTGCTGCTACATCTCAGAGTCAGCATCCAGGACTTGGATTTAAGGTGAAAAAATATTTCATGAAATAGAATTATGCAGAACTAAACAATTCCTGCCAAAATAATGAAAGTCTTGGTCCCCAAACTCTCAAAAATTCCCCAAGATTAATTTAAATAAAAAGGCAGAAAGAGGATGCAAAGAATGAATATGTGAAAACAAATCTAAGGAGTAGTTCCAACAATGCAAGGCTTTTTCTGCACATTTTCTCTTAAAGAATATTAAACAAATGTCAGCAGAAGGGCTTTCTGTACACGACCAGTGAAAGCACAAGCAAAGAGGAGCACATTATGCTGGTCAGTTGCACAGAACCCTCTACTGTGACATTAGGATTACTTCAGCAACATTACTTTTTGGCTTGAATGGGATAAAGAGAAGGGGGGAAGGTATCGGTTGGTTAGTTTGGGAACATTTTTTCTCTCTTGTTAAGAGGCCACAGCTTCACAGCTGGGATTATTTTTTCCCCTCTCTCTATCCTGCCTTTTCAGTTTCTTTTCCCAGCGAAACCGGAAGCAGGGCAGTGAAAGGGACGGCTTCTCTCCAGCTCAAGGAGCTTGGCCCGTGGCAGAGGCATTTGCACCAGAACTTAAGAGACAGTTCTGTTCTTGGCTCTGCCAACAGACTTCCTGCGTGTCCTTAAATCTCTTTGTCCTTTAAGTCTCCCTGTGAGAGAACACAATGATTGCTTTGTTCATCTTATCAGCTGCAATTTTTTTTTCCAGTGGAAAAACTGTCTGCTCTGTGTGGTAATGTACATACACACACTAAATTTAACAGCATGAAAATTCAATCTTGATGAAGGTATTTAGGTGGAACTGTAAAATAAAAATACTACAAGAAGTCCCAAATAATGTATGAGAAATATATACTGTTCCTCTGGGAGGTGGGAGGGAGAATATGAGCAACACTGATCAGGGTGAGCAGTAGCTTTATATTCCTGTCATTTTATCTCTGATTTATACGGTCACAAAAATACATTTTATTCACCCATAAAAAAAATTTATCTCATTTTGAAAAAGAGAGAGAAAAAAAAATCTGTCCTTACCACATTAATCTAGTTTATAAATATTATGACAGCACTTGAACTTTTAAAACTTCTACAGTGCTTCATCACTAAGGGCACAACTCCACCCTCTTTTTTCCTTTTTTTAATTAAATTGCTGGTATTCTACTGTAAACATAAATCTGTATATTATCATCTCTCTGTACAAAACCACATTTCTCTCTGATCTTCCTTTTCCTGACCAACAGGGACTCCTATTTTGTTATCACTGATTTAAAGAAAAGCAATTTGCATGTGACAGCCCTACAATCCAAATCCCACAACATCTGACACTGTATCAATATCTGATTTAGCTCAGTTCATCTATACTTGTTATAATAATGCTTTCTACACTGAAAAACACCTGTCGCTTTTTTTACTTTATTAATGAATACTTTAAGAGTCACACATAACAGTTTGTGTTTTATGTAAGTTTTATTCTGGTATTTCATCTGCCCATTAAATCAACCCAGGCAAATCCTATATATTAAGGAATGCATGAAACCACTTTCCCTCCAGTAAATTATGAAATAGATGTTAGGCTTGGTAATTCTTTCCAGAACAGCAGTATTTGTTAGGGAGATGCAGTGAACACATTCTCCATCTTTCCTAAAAAGCTAATTTTTACAAACTGTCACTATTTAAAAGAAACCGTAGGAAAAGGATTGTTGGCCTTAGGGAGCTGTTTCTTTTTCTCATCTGTATGTCTGGATCACCTGGCAGAAGTCCAGCCTCAGACTCGAATCCTCTTTCTGAAAAGATACTCTCTGAAACAGCATTGTCCCAGGTGCTCTATTTTTCCAAGAGCCTCATTCCATTTATGTAAAATAGTCCTTATAGAGACAGTTACTCGGACATATATAACTTCTCATGTATGTCAAAAGAAAATTCAGAGCAGTCATGTTATTTTGCGATTCCTGGTTTAGGCTTAAGGAACACATCCTGAAAATTTCTCAGCTAAAGAACACTCCTTGTCCGATTTTGAGCAGTTCTTCCCTTGATAGCATACTGCTGCCAAGACACAGTTGCAATAAAGGGTGTGGCTGGGCAAGTATGTGTCAAACTGATCAAGTGTTAAAAAACCTCCGTATTTAAAGATCAGACATGCTCAAAAACAACTTAGGGTTTTTGATTATGTCTACCTTCTGCAAAAGGAGTGAAGCACTCTTTTCCTGAAGGCAATAAAGATGACTCTGTAGTGTCTTTATATTATCTAGCTCTTTAAAACTAGATAAAAAGTTCAATAAATATCTTTGGGGAAAGGAAGAAGAAAATTACGAGTAAATAGCTAGCTACACACGACCTGCAACATTGTGTCTATAAATCACTTAATGAGCACCGAGTGGTTTTATTTCTCTGTCCCAAGAACCTAGAGTGCTGCTCTACCCATATTGGTGCCTGTTTGCTGGGTTGGATGTCAGAGGTACAGATTTCATTTCTGTGCTGTGCATCTTCACCAGGAGAACAATGACATGGTGATTTATGCAGTGCCAGCAAATATGCCATGAAAGAAAATTTTTCCTGAGTGAATTCTGGGCCAGACCACTCAATGATGGAACCACTGGGGAAACCAAAACCTTCAGCTTTTCTAAAGGTCTAGCAAAGGCTAATATCACAGCTGGAAGAAGCAGCACAATGTTCTCTACTGTCACACTGCTTCACTCCACCAAGGCCAGATGTGTTAGACATTCCATTCCCCTCGCCCAGATGTCACTTCGTGCCAGAAGAATAATGTAATTTCTCACTTTAAATGTTGTGATACCATCATTATCTGTGCCTGAATGTCTAAAAAAAACCCCCACCAAAACTCAAGTAATGAAGAGAGCAAGGAATAAATAATGGATTACAATGAAGTTATAAATATCCTGCATTTTCTCCCACTGCTGCTAGCTCTTGGCCAAGATCCCAGATCATTAGCGGATGTCTGTGATTCCATGTGAAAGGAAAGTAAAGAAAAACAACATAAACTTACTAATTTTTAGTTTTTGTTTAAGACAGCAGGCACAAATATCAATTCTCAGCTGTGTCTCTGAAAATAAATGCCCATTAGTTTTGTGAGAAGACAGAGGATGGAGATGGAAAAAAGATTGTTCCTTGATTTTATTACAAGGAGGTGGGAGGAAAAAGTAATGATCCAAATTTTTCAGTAATTCAGTAAGAGCTAACAATTGCTAGTAATACTCAGACAACAGCACAATGGCACTATCAAGATTAGATTTCTGCCTTTTTTTTCCTTCAGCTGGAAATGGGTATTTTCTTTGAATGTATCAGCTAGCTGAAGTTCCTATTTTTGCTATTAGATCACCAGCTCTTAAAATTACAACACTATAAAACAATTCTTAAGCCTAAAAAATATACTTTCTTAGCAATAAGTTCTTTTTTTCATCTTCATACAAGAGACCAAAACAAAGTAAAAATGAAGCAAAAGAGATGACAAGACATTAAAAATACTAACTTGTATCAATAATTTTTTTAAAATACCAGTATAACTTCTACAAGGCAGATTCTATTTGTAAAACTATCAGTAATTACTGAATTTCAAAAGTACTCAAAATTGATAGGCTTCACTTCATGCTTCTAAAAGTAAATTTTATGCATTTGGCATTATTAAATCTGGGTGAACCTTGCAGGTGCTCATGAAACTCACTAGTGCTTGGTCTGAAGTTTGAGTTTTTTACAATTGCAACTATGAGACTTGTTGGAAAGAGATACAGTAACAGTTTCAATAAAGTGTCTTGAGTTTCAGAATAATTTAACTTGAAAAAGATATGTAAGTCCAGCCATAAGCCTAACACTGCCAGGTCCACAATAAAGCATGTCCCTAAGCACCACATCTACACATCTTTTAAATACCTCTAGGGATAATTGAAACATAAATAATAAATAAAACGTCAAATCTTCTTGAAAAACTGAAAAACCAAAGAGTTCTGATTTTAAGAGTTCCAATGAAAACTGACACAAAAAATATTCCCTTTAGACTTTAAAAGACTTTAAAAGCCACAGAAATGAAGCAATGAAAATTACTTGAAGGTGGTTTCATTTTAAAACTGATTTTCTCTGTCCAAGCTCAGAACTATGAACCAAACAACAAGCAACTACTATAACATTTTTCACTTTATACTCAAATTTATTGTTAACAGCATAAGCAAAAAGGCTTCAGACTTCTTGCAATAATTTGTTTCCCTTTAAGATTATGAGTAAATACAGTCTTACCTGCCAAGGTGGGGATTGAAGAATCTATCTTTTGCATGCAGCAATCAGCAGCAGTTATGCCAAGAAAGAAATTACTTACCATGTTCTCTTATTTTGTTGGTCTCATCAAATTAATCCAGTTAAAAACAAATCCTTTTGCTCAAGTTGTTATAGATGTATTAAAGTAAGAACCACCTTGTAGCCTGATTCTGTACTACAATATAGATATATATTTTGTTTATAAATTGGGGTATGAAACAAGCTGAAGCAGTAGCAATTCTGGCAATCTACTCCAAACAACTGTATTTATGATGTCACTATACAAACCAGAAATTATGCCTCCTTAATTGAAGAGATGAGAAGGTTTAAAGGACACTTATTAATGATACACAACAGTTGCTTCTACTTTTGTATTTCACAGGAAGAAAAAACAAAATTAGATTAATGTATTCCTGCTAGTTTCAGGTAACAGACTCAGGACTATATCTGTTTTAACCATCAGAGGGATTTTTTTTCAGTTGCTTGCTTGCCTAAAATAAAGTCACAAAAGCACATGTCTTCTGATAGGAAACTCTGGCCAGCTTTTAGAATATTTACAGGGCTTATTGCCAAAATAATAGGTTGGGAACCAGATATTCCATCAACTTCCCCGGCACATCTGTAGTTCATCCCACACTTATTAAGTACCACCAGCTATCTTCATTAAACACAGTTCACAAGGGAGGGATTAGATATCACTATTCCCACAGGCACGGAAGCACACATAGATTCATGGCTGCTCATGACTTGGATGGGTAGAAAACTGGTTGAAAGGCTCAGCCCAGAGAGTGGTAAGTGGAGTTACATCCAGGTAGTGGATGGTCACTAGTGGTGTTCTCCAACCCTGTTTACCATCTTCAACGACCTGGACAAGGGGATTGGGTGCATCCTCAGTTTGCAGGTGACATTAAGCTGAGCGAGTGTTGATCTTCTGGAGGGCAGTAAGGCTCTGCAGAGGAATCTTGACAGACTGGATTGATGGACCAAAGCCAACTGTATGAGGTGCAGTAAGGTGAAGTGCTGGGTCCTGCACTTGGGCCACAACCACCTCATTCAGTACTACAGGGTGGGGAAGAGTGACTGGAAAGTTGTTTGGAGGAAAAGGACCTGAGGGTGCTGTTCAACAGCTGGCTGAACATGAGCCAGCAGCGTGCCCAGGTAGCCAAGAAGGCCAATGGCATCCCAGCCTGCACCAGAAATAGTGTGGTCAGAAGGGCCAAGACAGTGGTTGTCCCTCTGTACTCGGCACTGGAATTTTAGCCTCAAGAAAAGGCAGCTCAGGAAGGACATTATTGCTCTCTACAATAATGTGAAAGGAGGTTTAGTTAAGTGGGTGTCAGTCTCTTCTCCCAGGTAACAAGTTGCAAGACCAGATGAAATGGCCTCAAGATGTGCCAAGGAAAGTTTAGACTTGGTATTAGGAAAAATTTCTTCACTGAAAGGGTGGTGAGACACCGGAATAGGTTGCCCAGGGAAGTAATGGAGTCACCATCCCTGGAAGTCACCATCTTCAAAAGATGTGTGGATGTGGCAACTGGGGACATGGTTTAATGGTGAACATGGTGATGCTAGGTTAATGGTTGGACATGATGATCTTGGAGGTCTTACCCAATCTTAATGGTTCTATGATTCCATAGAATAGCTTGGGATGAAAGGGACCTTTAAAGGCCATTTAGTCCACCTGCTCTGCAATACACAGGCAATAGTAGAGCTTCCACTGAGTAAAGCCCTTTACAGCAATGGGACTATTTTTACACCTGTCTCTTGAAACATCTACTTGACTGATCTGGACTAAAAGTGCAGATAACTTCCTCAAAGAGGATATGAAGGAAAAATATACAGACTTATACAAATTCAGACATGATTTCAAAGTTTATTAAGAAGAACAAGAATCAGCAGTCAAATCTTCAAGCAAGTTTTTGACTGTGGTTCAGCTCTTCAAAAATTCTTGCAATATTAAAGTTACACGGGTTTTTTAATTATGAAAAAATAATCCTGTCTATGGTATGTCCCACAACTTAAGAAAAAAGAACTAAAAAAAGGTTTGAAGCTATACAAGACCCTCAGGAAAAAAAAGTAATTTCTAAATTTGTATGATTTTAGCAGTTTCTGAGAGAATCCAAACAAAAGGAGGTAATTTAAGGTCACTTATGAGTTCATCTTATTCTCAAAAATATCTTAGGAACAAAGTTTGCCAGGACTAATTGTTAAGTAACTTGTTAATTCTGCTCTTTAGCCAGGTCAGCAGCCTCTGTTCATTTCCAGCTTACATAGAATGGGGACTGCATATTGACAGTCAAAGGTGCAAGAACAGTCACAGCTCACCTAATTAGAAATGTTATGTTAAAAAAAAAGTAGCAGATACTACCAGTTTCTTCTATTTTGGCCCTCCTAGTGACAGAAATTACTTAGGCTGGACAGAACCACTGCTTTATACTGTTGTTCTCTTCCCCACTCACTTCATACCACACCAACCTCAAAACTGGGCAAGGCATACTACAAAGACAATTCAGTGGTTCATACTATACTTTGCTTAACTAGACAGGAAGCAAAAAATGAGGTGGTTCACATTCCTTGTATCTAAAGGGCAGTTGTAAAATATAGAACTCAATCAGCCCAATACTTCCATGAAGCAAAAAATAACACCATATATTTTCAAAAATTAAAATATGCAGATATGCTAAAAATCAGAAAAAACCCCAGGCTTCAGAACCAGGGAATCTCCATGTCCCAATTAAGGTCACATACTTCTGTGTCATTACGAGCCCTGTAACAAACCGAATTGTTGGTACTATCAAGAGGAACAAAGACCCTTTGGCAAGCTGTCAAGAAAAAAAGAAATATTCATAATATTATGGCAAGACATTGCCTGTGAAGAAAATACTGGAGTTTCCCTCTCGGACATGAAGTTTTGTGAGACAAATGAAAAAAAAACGCCTTTAAAACACTTAGAGGAACACATTTGATTGTCTAAGAAAAACAGCATATTCTTCTCCCTTGACTAATAAAATACATGCAGAGGTGGTGGGGTTTTACCCTTTTAAAATGAGACAGAAGGAAGAAATTTCATCAGCATTTAAAGTTCTTTGAAGCTGAAGATGCATTAAATTTTATTCCTTTAAAAGTTAAGATATTGTGCTATACAGCACTCTAAAATGGGCAAGAAATGAGCAAGCAATGATCAGAGAACTGGAGGTTCAAAAAAAGTTATTTAAAAAGAATAGAAATGCAAGACATTAATACATTTATGCCAGATTTAAGTAACTAGCCATCCTCCTACATACACTTTACAAAGTATCGGTACAACACTCTTTTCGGTGCAATGACTTCCAGCAGAAACGTTGGGTGTTTCTTACATTCAAGATCTGTAAAATCTGCTCTCCTCAAAGTAAAAAAGGCTACAGCATCTGCCAATTCTTTGTTTTAAAAATGGGTGCCAGCTTTGATCAAAGCTGCACAAACAGGTCAAAGTAGCAAAGTAGCATAATACAGTTGAAAGCATTTCATTTCTAACACTTCTTTCTAAAAAATTATTGAGAGACTAGTAAAAGTCAAAGCCTGACTTTAAAAGGATTTATAAAAGCACACTCTTTAAATTCTGTGTGTATCATTATGTCCTTTAGAGTTCCATTATCAAATAATTTCTCTCCCTGAGTCCTTTTCCTCATTTTTAGAAATTAACCTTCTGTTAAGCAGAGTCTGGTTGCAAGAAGATCTGCTGATTCTTTCCAAGAGAAGAACATTACAATGTGCATGCTGCTAGATGTCTTGTGGACAGCATATTTAAAAAAAAAATAGTTCTGGATTTAATACTTAGTATGAAGCATAGCTATTAAAACAAAGATGCTAAACTACATGCAACAAACTTCAGCCCCTATAATTAACTCTCTTCCCCTAATCCCTTTACTGGTAACACAACTCTTCAGTCAGCTCCCACCACCAGCAAGTGAAATGTGCCCAGCCCACATGGCACAGACCAGCCTGTGTTGAGACTATCAAGCATTCTCAGCCTCCAAAGCAGAGTGGCCACATGAAAACTGCCAGTCAGGAATAGAACTGCCAGTTCCTGAGCTGTGCTTACAAGCCATTATGAGAAGTACCAGCCATCCCAGCACCAAGAATACTCTAGCAATTTAGCAATACGGATGACCAAGCTGCAGTGCTCAAGGAATATTCCCTGGCACTAAGTGGGGCTTGCACAGATAGAGCTTCAGCTTGTTATAAGGAAAAAACCATCAACTCTGGGTTAATAAAATGACCTTCTAATCTCTTTTGTTCCCCCTTTCAACTGAACATGGCAATGAAATTCAGTTGTAGAAAACCACTTACATTCATAATAAATGGAATAGAAAACGATTACATTCCATATACTGTAATAAGCAATAAATTTATGCAAATGAGATGCGGTAGGATGTGAGACAATAAAAGCATTGTGCTGTACCAAGCAGAATCAGACACACAGAAATGATGTAAAGAAGAACATGAAGAGCTGGAAGCAAGTGGCTACAATCCTTTGAAATATTTTTGGTTTTGGACTTAATGTATCATTTAGGCATTGACAGTTCTTTTGAGTTTCTGCTAAATTTAAGCTGAAAATATTGAAGGCTACTCAAGAGGAGGCCTTAAATTATCTCATTCTCCACACAAAAATCAAGAAGGTTGCTAATTTTCTGAATGTTCAATTTCTTGAATTAGAGCTGAAAATTTTTGAGCCGAAAAATCTTGAGCTGAAAATTCAATTTCTTAATTTAGAGCTATGAGACAGATTAAAAATAACTCAAGAGATGTAACAATGCTAGCTGTCAAAAAAATCAAAAAGGAAAAAACAAGAGCCTCAAATTGTGGACTAGAGCATTTCCCAATCATTACATTTGGTTTTAAAATGCTAACTAGCACCACCAAACTCTTTCATTTGATTGGAACTTCAAAGTGCTGGAATATGAGAAAACTTGCTGCTTTAATGATAAATTCCTATCAACTCTCTCTCTAGATTTTTAACACGATTCCATCTTTTTTTCCAATTTCAAAACAGCTTTGAGAAATGGTCTTTCTCCTAATAAAAATCAAAAGAAAAATACAAGAAAAAAGACAAAAGCAAGTAAGTTTCACATTTTGCTTATGTAAGGAAAAGGTCAATGAATTCAGACAGTCACACATTTCAAAGCAGAATTTATGTTCTATTCAGAAAAAGGTTACAACATGCAGCAACAAAAAATATACTAGTCATTTATGGACTACTCTGGCCATTACTTTCAGTCATTAAGAAACTGGATGCAACTAAAAGCATCAAAATGAGATACACTGGAAAAGAAAATGGCCTTAGAGCACTGTCACTTATTAAAGCAGCTGATGAACTCATGCATGATGCAGGGTAACCTTAGTTACCCACCATCCCCAACAATATTGCCTCTGTACAAGAAGGTTGTGGGGATGATGAGTGACATGAAGGCAGAAGTCCAAAGCCCAAGTGAGGCAAGCCCAAGCATGTGTCACAATGCCAACAGCTAAAGGAACACCTTTCTGTTCTGCAGATGGAACCTGTAGATGCACATTTCCTGTGCCAAAACAGATATGTGTTTTCAGGGATACTATGTAAGGAACCTTTTGATCATTCTTCCAAGGATGCAGGTTATATTTATTGGTCATGTGTCCAAATTATTATTGTGGTCTTTACTGTCCTGGTCACAGACTGTCCTGATAAGGTTTGCTTCAAAAGCCTGTGAATCTTGCTCAGAGATTTTTGACTTTCAAAATCCATCAGAAAATCTCATATTTCCACAGTGAGGATTGCAACATGCATTACTCATGAGGCTTTCAGCATTACTGTTCCAGCCAAAAAACATTTATTTATTCCTAAGTATATGAGCAGTTATTCGAATCCAGTTTTCTGCTATCATAGCAAAACACAGTCAGCAAAACCTAACACAAGATAAGACATGGCTCCCTTTGTTTTGTTCCTCTTCAAAGCAATTGGTTCTTTCATGGATGTTGCATTACTGAAGCCCAGTTTCAACATACTGTAAAAGATCTTTTACTAAAATCAAGAATTGGACAAAATTTGCAAAATGTTTATAAACATTTATGAAAATTTAAGCTACCAAAATAAAAGGTATAAAGCAGTCTTGCATCAGTGATTTGGGGTCTTCTTCTTCTTAGTCATATTCCAAATAGATCAAAATCCTAGAGATGTAGACAGTTCTTCTTCAAAACTACATATGAAGTACAAAAAAGAAATTTCCCTGAAAGTATGTCTACTTCACATTAAATAAATAACTCCCTACAATTTTCTACCTCCTATTCTACAATGCTAATTAAAGAAGGCTTTCCTTACCCACCTTTGTCTATGAAATCACAATAAAATAAAAATCCATAAATACAAAACCATTAGGTAGGACAAATTAATTAATTGTGGTCTGGATCCTCGCGGTTCATTAGATTAATTTTTCAGACCTGATGTTTTCTGTGTAAGTCTGTCACATGGGATGAGGCACATAGTCTTTGGAGACTTGACTCTTTTCTTCGTAAGAGAATCTGCTTAAAAACACACTGTATCAATGATACAATCCATTTACACACTCTTGAAAAAATATGTGCATGCAGGAAAGGGATGTTTGAAAATTCAGAATGGAAAACACTTGTAGTAACAGTAGAGCAGAAACTGAGACCTGTCTTAAATTGAACAGATGTAATTTGAAAGCTGTCAGTCCTTAGACGCACACAAAAAAAAATCCAGGAAAATATTAATTGCCATTCAGCATCTCAGGAGTATAACCTATCCTGCAAGGATTGACTCAAATGGTCCAAAACCGCTTAATCAACTATTTCATGTGATGTAGTCTGGTAAGATATACTTCAAAATACATTTGCCAATCTAAGATACAGAACACCATCTCTCCTGCTTCAGACGAGAATGTCCTGACCTTGTAACACTGAAGTCATAGAGTGAGAACCTATCCACACCAGTGTGTACATTCGAGGGTATGGAACCCTAAACTGACACTCAGAATTTTACTTTTGGTGCACTGAGGCTACTCTAAACATTTCTAGACTGAATTACTTTTATTCACCTTCACTCTTTCTTAAGCAATTTAGAGGCACTGCCATCAGAAACCACTTTGCCAGAAAAGCTATAACTGAACAGAGATGTTAGTTATGCTTTTCACCCACTAGCCCTCAAGGGCAGACTTTTTTTGCTGATTAAAACCAAAACTGAATTGGGAGTAAACATGCAGGTGCACAGATATAGCCAAAATGATGATTCATTCAGTTTGTGTTCACACGCATCTCTCTGAGCCATACCATCTCAGCTAACAGAAAAATATAAAATTTAGCTACTGTTGAAGATAAATAAATAAAGCAGACACAAATTTACAAAAAATAGAAGGGTCATTTTTTTGCTATAATAGGAAGGAACAACTGCTGTTCATACCAAACACTTTAATAAACAGTGATGCAGGACACATATTATTTAGGTTTTTCAGACTTCATCTACTTACAAAAGTAAATTTAATCTCATACCTCTAACATTTCAGAAACACAGCATATTTTCAGAAATAAACAAAATGGCTGTGTTGAACTTGACCACAGCTGTTGTAATAAACATATTTCACTACTCAATGCTAGCACAGTCCTGCCCAACGAAAAAACCTGCCTGCTAAAACCAAATAAAATTCCAACATTAGAAAATAAAATCTCCAAACCTGGCCGAGTCTCCTACCAAGTCTATCAGCAGCCTTCCATTCAACAGAAGGATATATAAAACTTACAGATCTACATGATCTTAGAGACTTAGCTGAAGTTCAGACTAATTTTTCAGTAATTTCAGCTCCCAAAAGACTAGCCTAATTGAAGGTATTCATACAGCATTGCTAAAACTGGAGAAAATCCACTCCAGACTAGAAAATAATCTCGGATCAATCTGCTAGCTCAGAAGTACCATGGATATGACCCTCCATACTGTGACCATTCTGTGGAAATACTTGCAGATGAATAAGGGAACCCATTTGTAAAACAGAAAAAATATGGAATAGTCCTTAGGTTAGATTAGAAGAAGGAAAAAAAAATCACTGCTTTATGAGTATGGAGGACAGACTGTTGTGTGATTACATAGAGGAATTTAAACTGTGAATGTCCATCTGCAACTAAGAAAGAACAATCAACATCTGTATTCAGCTTATCTACGTAAAAGATTTTTTTCTTAAATACATCTGTATCTCACATCTTAATCCCAGTCAGTTTAAAAAGAAAACATAATCATGCACCCAAATAAGCATATTCTGTCAGGTTACTTCAGAAAGTTTGCAGGTTACCATACCAAGTATTTGTTTTTAATTATAAGACACAAAAAATCACGAAGTTTGTAGAAGTAATGCAGATTGTGAACGCACAGGTGGACTGCAAGATGCACAATACTTGACAATCCAAAGAACTTGTTACTTTTTTAAGTTTCTGAATGCACTTACAGATCCTTTCAATATTATTTAGTGAATTACATTGACTGCCTATTGTAAAGAATGTGCTCTGTGTATCTAGTAAGCAATGGTCGGTGCCTAGCAGGGAAACAGAATCAGTGTGCATGAGCACTAGCAGACTGAACAGTCAGAAAACTCCAAACAGTTTACCAGTTTCCCTCAGCTTCTTACCAATATTCAGTTTAATCCTTTCTTATTTAGGCTTCATATTTGAAATGTATCTGCATTAGACTATAGTTGCCTATAAACGTCTCCAACTATACAATTATTTCTATTAATTAACTCAATGCCTCAGTTATTTAAAACTAATTTTTGTCTCCCCAAAATGCAATCTTTTTAATGTTATACATGGTAAATTGAAAATCAACTTGATTATTTTTTGTCTTCCAGTAAAGCCTGCTTTGAAGTTTGCAATTATTCACAATAATTCCCAGAGAAGTCTTCTGCAAAGAAATCTTGGTATAGTCAGAAAGAACAACCTTGTTTAATCATGAACTGAACACAGCAGCTGCACTGCTGGCAGAAGATATATAGCATGCACTCATGGTGGTTTCCCTGCGTCCATCATAATCCACTAAATACTGATCCAATTATTGCACAAAAAAGCCTTTTTACTTATAGCACACTCTCCTTTTCACTTCTGTCTCACTCTGTTGGAGAAAAAAAAATATCTTGTGGATGGAATGTTTTCTGCTTCTCAAATATTTCGTGCGAAAATGCCATTTACACCCACAGGCACTGCTGCCTTCTCTTTCTCCCATCTTTCACACCAAGAAAAGAGGAGGGGAGAGAGAAAAGGGAGGAAACAAAAATCCATTTATTTAAATTAGAGCTTTATTGGTTTATATTTTTTTATAATTAGGTGCATAGAACAGATAACAGATTTTGATTCTTGTCTTGACAATTCAAAAGACAAACTTGAATCTCACAGGGAATGCACAAAGACATGAAAGTGTCAAAAACTCAGAGAGGAAAGGTCTTTCAGGTAAAGTTCTTCAGATGCATGACTATGTTTGCATTTTTAAAAAAAGAGGAGTGAGTACAGTGATTTAGTCTGATGAATGGTTGGAAAGTATGTTGCAATATTCTCCTTCCAAACAATACTGTTTCGTAACTTTCTAAACTTTTCAATTAACACATAAAACAAATAAACAAAACCCTTGAAAAAGAAAACAAAAAAAACTATTGCCATGTTGGAAATCTTGCATATTAAAACTAACATCTGTGTCTTTCTCTACTTACTTCTCAGTTACACTCTGACAATCAAGTAAGAAAATCATCTGCCTGTCTGCCACTTTTCCCAGCTACTTTTCTTAGCTGGAAGTAGCATAAAACACAACTCTACTAGGAAGTCAGATGTGATAGAAAGCACTTACAATACTTTTTAAACAAATAAGAAATGAAAAAAAACCTGTTTACAGGGCTTTCATGTGTTCACTCACATGAGCCATCAGTAACTTCCATTTCTGTCTTCAGAGCACAGAATAATTTTCCTAGTCAGGTATATATTTATAAACAAAGAGAGAAATAATTAGATAATGTGTTTGAAAAGAAAGGAGCTCCTTCTAAACACATATATGGAACAGAGAGACAGGAAAAAAGAGCTTGTGTCACTTGCCGCATAAAGTTCAGAAATAAACAACCTTCAGTTGTCTTGCTTTTGAACAGGCTTGTAAAATCCTCAATGGTGCAAATGCATAGTGGAAGTGCTCAAAAAGCCCCCAAAACACTGTTATTCTTTCACTTACATTAGTAAGCCAGTGGTGAAGAATGGGAGTGGAGGTGGAGGGTGAGAAGGTCAAGAAATTCTGAGCAGTTACTGCTAATTGCAATAAGACTCATTTTCATACCCTTACTGCTTTCTCACTGTAAACCCATTCTGATTTATTAAGATAATACTTTTCACATGTGACACATCACAGTGTAACCTGAACATACACACTGAAACCAATATTTCTTTTTTCTTTTCTTTGATAGGCAGATACTTCTCATCAAAAAAACCGTATAATCTTTTAGAGAAAAAGATGCAAGAGTGTATTATCACTCAGCTGTTTACAACCACCTCCATGTACTCTCATATTTCTTAGATTTGCCTCAAAGACAGTTATCTTTTTGTTTGGTCATGGCCTTTATGGTCAAGGGCCTTTATGAATGCAACTTAGAAGAGCCGATGAGGGTCACAGTATTACTGAAAATGGTAATATTCAGAGAGATGCTGAAGGAATATTCATACCTGCATAAGCCTAATATACAATGCCAAACCAAAATAAAAACATGTCAAGTCAAGCCCAGAAATGTGACATTCCTAGACCAACATGAATACTATTTATTTCATTCTTTAGAAAGCCTGAGGTAAAAATTCTGAAGTCTAAACTGTGATTTCCCTTATAAACATTATCATATCCATCTAACCGATGCACAAAACCGAACTACAAAAAGCTAAGCTTGAGATCTACAAAATGTTTTTCAAGAAAAACCAGTCTGAGATTTGGATACCACTGAAATCAGTGCAGATTTGGAACTTAAACACTATTCTAGATTTTACTATCTCTACCATTCAAAGCCTATTAGTCATGGAATTTATCGCTCTTATCAAATGAAACAGATTGCTACACATCAGCTATCCATGGCAACTGCTGTGTGTAAATACCTGCTAGTACATCCTGTGGGTCTGCCCACCACAGTTACTGTGCATGCACAATAACCGGATGGGAAGGATGGCTGGAGGGAAGCTGAGAACTGAAGCTATAGCAACCAGCTGAAAGAATACTTAATGCTTGTGTGTCTTCCTGTAGCCCTAAGAACACTCTTGTGAACAATACCCTTAAGAATTTGTTTAACTGTGGTTGCATTAGATGGAGATAAAATATATATTTTTTTTTGTCAGTAGGATTTAAATGAGCATTTATGTAAATTTTGCAACTATTTTAAACATTCTCCTTTGCTTGGTGGACCTAAAACAGACTTGTGGATGATGCCTTGGGGTTTTTCCTTATATTTCTAGAATTCTAGTTTGGCTGTATATTTTCACTTAGAAGGTTTTCTACTAGGCTTTTCCTAGCTATGTTTACATTCCTTCTGAAGATAACAAGGGTAGCAAGATGAAACAGAGGCCCAGAACTCCCGGAGAAGCTCTGGGGGGAGCAGATCCAGGGGAGGGCACAGAGGTTAGAAGAATTCTGGTTGTGAATATTGGGGAACACAGGGCTTACACAAAGTCTGGTTGGATATTTTAGGGGGCGTAATGTTTTGAAGATTATAAATTTAAGTTGATAAGCTGGTTTTGCTCTCTCTTTTGGACCTGGAAAAACTTCCATTAAAGTGCTGCACCTTTTCTTTACCTCTATTAATTTGTTTGGCAGTTTTTTGTTTCCTTGATTTTAGGCATCGGGAAAAGATCCATTAAGAGCTATTAGGTTTTACAAAGGAAATTCAAAAGATTGGAACAGACTCTCCTACACCAAGAAAAAACTTACTCAAATTTAAATTTAGATGTTTTTTCTGACACAGCACCTACATATTAACTTCCACATTCAAACAGCAGAATAAATCAGCAAGCCTGAAATTTCCTGTAAGAATAAAAATTACAACCCTAAATATGATTACAATATCCTTATCACACAGCATTTTTACTGCAAAATGGAAATATATCATGGATCTCTACACAGCATTTTTACCGCAAAATGGAAATATATCATGGCTCTCTAATAAAGGATAGTCCTATAGTTACATAATGGCCAAAGAGCAATGGATTTCTGTTATGGGTTAGATTCCTTTTGGTGAAATTTTCCCATTACTACCATGAGATGCTAGCAAAACTGAGGAAGGGAAAAGGTAACTCACTAAGCTGAGAGAAGAATTCCTCAGCAGGGGGTGTGGGAGACTTCACTGTGTTTGGCCTGAGAGCTGATGGCCCCTGATGGTCAGATGGCAGGGAGATTCCTGCTCTGGGATGGCTGTGTGGGGGCTGAGGCGACGCAGATGAGTGCCAAGGGTAAGAGGGCTGGGGGTGGAGTATGCCTGCCTTTTCTTCCCCTCACTATGGACAATAAAAACGCTGTGCATGACCAGCCCAGAGCTCTGGTTTTTGGGAGCAACCCCTGGGAGAGGGCCCCGGCACCGCCTCCATGGTGCTGTTTCTCCCCGCTCTTTCCCTCTCATCCTGGAAATCGGTGGAGAGGTCCTGACTGTTTCCCCATGACCAGATCGCCTCTGCTGCTGCCTCTGCCTCGCCCGGCCCGACTCCCGTGTCCAGGTGGGCTCCACAGCAACTCCAGAGAGAGCAAGAGCCCTGCCTGCACTGATCCTTGCTCGGAGCCAGCCCGGCTGTCCCTCCCCATCTCCTGCTGTTCCTGTATCACACAAGTGACTGCCCGTCTCAGCAGCAAACAGGGGGAACCCCCACGTGTGTGGTGAGCCCAAAGGACCTGCCTGTTTCCCCACAGCTCTGATCACACCGAGGAAGAATACATGGGGGTGGTGTAGTGTTTGTAGGGGTGATATTTTTTGTTACTGTTTGCTCTGCCTCTTCCTTTATTCTATATATATTTTAGTATAGAATTGTTACTTCCTTTTTCTACATTTTTGACTGGAACCCTTTTGAGTTGAAGAGTAAAATGGAGAAGGATTTTCTTTCCACTTCAGAAAGTGGCATATATTGTCTTAACCCTAGACAACTTCCAACATTGTTTTTCAAAGACAATCCTGAACTACACACGGCTTCCACATCTGTGGAAGAAGGGAGCGAGGAAGAAGGAAGCAATAACTGCTTTTACACAAAGTGCCCCCCTGTACTAAAGAAGGTTTTGTATCATATCAAATTCCCCTTCCCCCAAAAATCCTAGTTTTTTAGAATTCAGGGAGACATAGTGAAAATATTTCATTGTTTGCAAGCCCAGGTGCAGACAGTCAGCATTTTCCCTCTGATAGACTGAACTAATTCTGCAATCAACAGTTTGTCTCAAAAATGGCAGGAAAAGGTACGTCACCTACAGTATTACAGTTTCTTGCTTGGTGTTTCTGGTTTGGTTTTTTTTTGTTGGTTGGTTTTGGTGGGGGTTTTTTGTTGTTTTGTTTGGGTTTTGTTTTTGTTGTCGTTCATTAGTTTTGGCTTTCTTTTTTGAATTTGGTTTTTTGCAGGATGAATGTTAGTTTTGTTGGGCTTTTTAAGATGATAACAGTACCTTGACAGTGATGGTTTGGCTCAATTATAGTCATGGAAAATGCATGTAACAAATCGCAGAGTTAAGATCAGGAAACCATGCATGACCTTTTTCTCTTAAATGCTTGTAACATTTTAGAATTTCCTTTTGTTTCTAGTTTCACACTGAGCCCATCCAATGTTCTGTTCCTGTCCTTAATTCATATTTATTTGTTACCTGTTCTTTCTCTGGTTCCACACGATTTTTGGATATTCGGTTTCTTTCTCTCTGCCATGTAACTCCAGTGCCTGGTTCATCTTTCTCTACTTAGAAGGATTTAGCAGATCTATTTCCTTTCCTTCTTCCTTCAGTGCCTGGTAAGTATGGTTGATTTAGCCACTGACTCTTCTCTCATCTCTTGATTTCTCTACTCTATTTATACATCAACAAATCCACTTAGAAAAAACAATATTGTCTTTAAAAGGAGAAGGTAGATTCCCCTTTGGAAAGAATTGCACACCTGTGAAAGCAGATGAAAACCTCAGTTCAGTATGAACACAGAGTATTCAATTGCACAGTAAGAAAACAAAGGCAACAGGCCCAAGGATCTCAAACTGGCTACCTAAAAACCAGAGGTGACATTGTAAAATTCAGCTTATTTGGAAAATGAACATAATGCTTGCATAGCTGACCTATTTCAAAAATCTTATCTTTTGTAAAGAATTTATGCAACTTTTAAAGGAAAACTAAGAATTCAGTTCACTTATAACCTTCATTTAGAAGTCCAGTATAAATCACTGGGTGATTGTTAGAAACACTGTATAGCTTCGTATTTCACAACAGTTGGGAAAGGAATAAAGAAACAAACTCTGGCTCCTATCTAGTTCCTCAAATGCTTCAAATGAGAGAATAATCATAGATAACAGTAGACTATCTACTTGTACCTGAAGCCATCTTCCAAAGCCAACTGCTATCCAGCATGTTATATCTGCTAAGAAGCCTATTTCCCACACATCAACAGCGATGCGTTCTTCTTTCAGTAGTCAAAAAATCAGCTTTGTTTTTAATTTAGCAAACTTTCCTCTTTTCAGAAATATGAGGCAGCTTACATGATTTCTGTAATGCCAATCAAGGAAGCTTGTATGTATCATGATACAAGAATTACTCTTTAAATTCAGCTCTGTCAAGCTCTAAAAAATAGGTAGACAATAACACTTCTTAAAAATAACTTATATTTCTGATTGTTTGCTCCAGCTTTTTGAAGGGAAAAACACTTCTGATTTCAGTGCTACTAAAAAATAAAAGTAAAGGCATATAATCTGTCACATGGACATTGCAGATTTTACTAAATTGGTTCAGTTCCTCTTCAGTTTACTGTGTTGAAAGGTTTGCTCTCCCCAAATTAAAGTTAAAAAAATACCTCCCCAATCTTTTTTAATTAGAAATACTGATGTGAATGTATTATGAAAAACACAAAAGGTGGACTACATTCCCATTTTGAAAAATACAAGCAACAAGTGGCAGAGAAAGCACAGTCTCTATAAATAGAACAATAAAACATTTGGAAGTACATTTGGAATTAAGCCTGTTACAGGTATCTCAAGTACAATCACAATATACAGGTATAATCAAAATATATAGGGAATAAAATGTATTATGTGTAGTTATCTCTGAAATGCAAGAGACAAAAACTTGAAGCACATAATGTTAACATCAGGAAGGAACAGTAAGAAGTATTCAGAGAAGTAGATTTGTATCTTTAAAATCCTACTTTTACACAAACACTATCAGTTCCATCCCTCCCACTATTTCTACATTGTCACGGAATCCTTAACAACTGAAGAAACTGTTAAAATTTCATTTTTATACATCCATCTAGAGGACAAAAAAAGGCAGCTTACTTAAAAAACAGCATTCTACAAAAAAGAACCCGAAGACAGATACTTTTATCTACTTTTCATTCTCAACCAATACTCCAATCACATATGATAGCAGTTGGCAGGACATCTTCAAGGGAAAAGTAATCCAAGGTCAGCTCATGAAAGAAAGCTTTCACGAGGTGACAGTGGTACCAAACCTCCCTTGACTGCTGATAACATCACTGTTGTCAAAGTTTTTACGGAAGCCAAGAAACTTCAAGCTCATCACTGAATTAATGATTCAAAATGTGGAATTAGTACAATAAACTTTGTTCATATAGCATCAGAGGGCAGACAAATGCACAAAAGCATGGTAAGATTGCAGTATTCCAGCAGCCTCTTCTCAAGGATACTTAAAGTACGTTTTACTGGCTCTACAATCACAGAGATTGTAAAACACTGTAAAAGGCCCAAGACAGTCACTCATGACTCCAGGACTTTCAAAGCATCAGTCCATCTTTTAACTTTTCTTAACTCATGAAAGACGTTTGTCTAAGGCTCAATAACCCAACAGTTACATGGAGAAGCCATGGATGTCCTTCCAGTCAGCATCAGTCATGAGTAAGGAAACTACTGTCCATTTCTTAATTTTCTATGGCCCAAGAGTTCATGTTTCACCCTCGGTGCTTTTATGGGTAACTGTATTGTATAATAATACAATAATACAACTGTATTGCATAATAACACAAGGCTCTCCACAGCATCTGAAATACCTACTCAACTCCAGTGAGAAAGCTGCAGTGTTTATATTGCACTTCACATTCTCAGTCACACTTGTATTTAAAAACAAGAACAAAAATGTATGGTTCGTAACCAATATTTATATTTTCCATTTGGCAGTTCTGATAATTTTTCATACCAAGTAGAGATAAAACTGAGTGTCAGACTGTACTTATCAGTATTTCATCTACTAAACCATTTCAGCTAGAAAGCCAACTATATTTTCAACAGTTTTAAGAAGCCCCTAAGTTATTATGAAAGAAACTCATGAAGAATACAAAATCAAAATAAACAAGTAAAACAATGTAAGAGGGTGGAGAAGAACTTCAACAGTTGAAAATTTAAAAATGTGTTATTTGTAGTCCCTAAAATGGAAATTTATCTAGTGCTGAGTACTTCAGAAAGACAATTTTCTTTTTTAAACACTAACTACACTCCTCAAGTTCCCAAAAAAACATCTTCATCTTCCACACTACTGTACCAAAAAGGAAATGAAACACAGTCAAGAATTTTATCTATATTTCTGCTAATTGCCGAATTTAACAGTTTTTCAAATTTTGACTCCCCAAAGTAAACCAGTCCTGTGCTCATCACTACCAGAAACACAAATTTTACAGAACAAGCTCAGTCTTAATTGATAATATCTACGAAAAGCAATACAATTATACAGGTCAAAATTCCAGGAACGGTTGTACTGACAACAGATGAAAATGAAATGATACAATTCTGAAGGCAAAACAGCACTAAAAAGTAATTTTAATGCTGAAATTTGTGATCATGTGCATGTATAGTGAAAGACTTGAACAGCTTTGCTGTACACTGTATTTATTTGTAGATTTAATAATTCCTTGTTTATTAACAAAAAGAGTTGTAATAATCCTATTTTAATACAAAATCCTTCACTCTTCTTTTTCATCAATCTATCTTCAAGATAGAAGTCTCCATTAGTTATAAATTTCTGATGCTTTATCAAGGAAAAGATCTATGAACAATATGGCGTAAGTAAAATTTACTGCTGTTAAATATCTGATTACTACACTGTTGATCCTCAACACTCTTGCTTTCCTTCACAGCTTTTCCCCCCTAGATTCTCCTGATCTCCACCAGAAAAAAAATTCTCATTTCTAAGCTAGAGCCCTCAGATCATCATTATTAATGACCACTACCAAATTTAACATCTCTAATGAAAGTCTGCCTTAGTTGACAAACAGGTGTATTGCATTCCCAGTGCACCTTCTTAAGCCAAAAGTACTGAGTACTTTGGTATTACAAACCAAATATGAAAAAGACGGGGGCAGAATAGAAAACAAAATGCGATGTATCCTATATCTCAAGCTCTTCTTGTAGAGGTGATTATTAAGGACAAAGTGGGATGGGAACGCAAATGTGAAGAACAGTGTCACTCACCATTTCCTGAGATGCATACTTTGGATCTTCAGGATCAACTGACCAGTAGCAGTAATCAAAGCTGAAGGCCACAGTTTTTTCTCTTGAGTCCCAACTGCTATCAAGCCTACTGTCAACCTGACAATGAAAGGAAAAAGACAGAGAGACCAATTCAAGTAAACACTTTTCAAATTAACAAGAAGTTTATCTAGGATCTGTATTGTGGAAAAGGAATGACAAATAGTTTAACCTTGTTATTCAATTTTCTTGGATGCTTAGAGTGAGCAGAGCTCAGAGCAAGCAGAGACAACCATGACACCCATGCTGAATCATTTTTACTGGGTTCATTTACCACAGCTAAAGATACACACAATAAACATAGTTTAGCTAATCTTCATAAATTCTATATATTGGTAGGAAACCTTTATAACCCTTTTGATATTTTTCTGTCATTCTTCTGTTTCACTGAGAACTGCATCATAGAAATGAGGCCCTAGATGAGAAGACAAAACCAATTTTCTTATCACATGGTTGAAAATGCAGGTCTCCTTCCCCATTTCCCCTTTGCTTTGTCATGGTTGTGAGCTAATGCTTCTGTCACTGGGACTGCACAGTCCAATCTAACCTTTATGGGTTAGTAACAATGACAGTGCCTTTCTAGCACAATAGTCAGAAATTATGCCTGAAATAAAGGGAATTGTATAAGCCTTTCTGTATAATCTTGCCCAAGTGATCTGTAATACAACAGATAAACTTATGAACAAGAAGCTATACATTGTTGATTTCCATGAGTCAAAACACTACACAAAATTAACACCACCCACGTGCAATTTTGACCGAATTAGTAACTTCTTAGAACCTTGACATTTGCAATAGCATAAGCAGAAAAAAAGGTTTGTCGTAACTTGGTAGCCAAACTGCTTCACTAACAGCCCCAAAAACTAGGGATGACACAATGCTGTCTGTCAGATTACTGGACACAGCGTGCTGTGAACACTGAACTCTGCCACCAGCCATGAGGCTTATAGGGAAAATGAATTTACAGGTCCATCTGACAGGCTTGTGCTTTTTTAAACCAAGAAAGAAAAGAGCAAAAGAGGACAGAAATAGTTTTAAATTATCTTTGAAGTAAAGGGCTTTTTTGTATTTTAAACCCTGCATGATTCTAAAGTTGTCACATTGAATTAAGTACAACTAAGGTTTCCTTAAAGAATTTCCTTAAGAATTAACACCTTAATGAGCCTATGGATCACCTATAATGACATTTTCAACATGTCATGATTCAGAAATTTTTATGTTATTACCTTTTATTTTCTTAGGTTTTCTGCAGCAATAAGCAGAAGATAGTTTAGTTTGGAGCACTGCTTTCCTATTGCAATGTGCAAAAAAGAAAATAAAACAAAAGTACCCTGCCCCTCCACCTTAGGAGAAGTAGTCCCTCCTCACAGAGCTAATTATTTCTTCTACTGAGAAGGCATTTGTTTTCAACTATGAAGTGCACCTATCCCAGACACAATGATGCAAATATTAGTGTTTAAATATTAATTTATACTCTAACTTGGATTCACCAAATGCTGTCTAAATTTAGTTTATGCATAAAGCAAACTCACCAATTAAAAAACCTCAAGAGATATGACATTGACAGGGCAGCCCCTCTATCTCCAAACAACCCTTTTCAGCCTACTAAGAGCAGTCTGCTTTGCTGCTCAACTTTCCCCTGTATGCCAGGGCAGGCCACACCTACTCTTAAACAAATAAAATACAGAAACCTCTGGGCCTAACAAAGCCCATCTGGAGCCAGTCAGGCACCTGCAGGACCACGGCCTGAACTTGCCAGGGGAGGCTCCCCCAGCGGGGACGGGCAGTCAGGCCCCAGACCTCAAAGCCTTTGCAGACTAAGCACCAGAACAGACAGCATCACTCCCAGAGGATACATGTATCTTTGAGAGCTTTGTCACATACATAAGGAATTGGGGAAAAATATTTCAGACAGTAGTGAATCTCAGGGTCTGCAAATACAGCCTTTGAAAAGAGAAGACACAGAATATAAGCAACATTCTACATCTACTAGACCTCTACACCCCTAATATTTTTCCCTCTTTTTTCTTTAATAAGAAGCACCTATAATCAATAAAAAAATAATTGTAATGGACAAAAGCAAACAGCTCAAATCCTTTTATTCAATTTTTGCCAAGGTTTCTCTTCAAAACCAAGTGTATTATTTCTCTTGAACCAACAATCTTGAATAAATGGGTTGCTTGCAGGTATGAAGAAAAAGGAGACAAGACATGCAAAAGTTATCCATCTTCTGAGATCTCCACAGTAATCTTATGGTTCATTTATTTGACTTAGCAGCAGAAACATATTTGACAACACAGAATTGCTTTGCTCCTGTTCTATTAATTTAGTGAAGGACTGTGGCAACTTTAAGTAGTTCAAGAGTCTAAAGCAGAAGGCTAGTTCTCAAGCATGCTGACACCAGAGCTCTCATGAAGGACAATGGCTACATTCAGTTTATTCCTACAGCTCTCGGTCTTTTACCAAGGCCTGAAGTGTAGCTGAACACATTTTGCTTTATTTCATGTAAATCAGTTGCACTCTGAATGCAAATATGAGAGGAGAGAGGGAAAGAAATTATCCAGATGTCAGTAAAATAAGCACAAAATCCTAAACAATTTGCTAACAGCTTTGAATGATGGCGTGCAGCCAGATTGCAGAAGCTTTGACAAACACAAAATATAGACAACACAACTACGTGTTACATGCCTTCTCAAAAAAACCCCCAAACACACACATCAATCCCAAAAGCAAAACAATCCTCCCGCACACTTCCGCTGCAATTATTCTAGAGCTGTGCCAATTTAAAATTCTCCCTTAATATTTCTATTAAAATGATTCAATAGCCAAGACAACATAGAAAAGCAGCAGGATATCAGGATCCTTATATAAGAAAGAGAAGATAAACAGCATACCTTTATATTTCTGACTTTTGCCACTTTGTCATCAATTTCTACAATCACTCTTCCTCCTTCTGCATTCTCTCTGGACACAGAACACATTAAAAAAATCCATTTAAAATATGAAGAAACAGAAAGGCGTATGTCAAACTCCAAAAATTACATTTACAAGGAAGTAGCACTGGTAGAGTGGTTATGCTTTTTGGAGTATGGATCCACATCACAGACTTGTGAGCCACAAGAGTCACCAGGTCACACTGTCTGATTTTTACCACTTAATCCGAAGTGTTTGTTGTAGTCCTCAAAGAAGTATCAAAAAGCTACAGTGGAATATAAATGGACAGGATTGTTCAAATGTAAAGGACCACGCACTCATATATACTGTCTAAAATTCCCACTGAAAGCAGCTATGACTGACTACTACAGACACCTTCCACATCCAAAATGAGCCATATTAGAAAAGAATGAAAAAAGGATGTGGCCAAAGTAAAAAAAAAAAAAAAAAACCACCAAACCCCCCCCCCCCCAAAACCCCACCAAAACAAAAACCCAAGCAAGCAAATAAACAAAAAAACACCACTTTATCTAAACTTAAGAGGAAGATGCACTGTCATTTGAGAATAGATGTGTATATATTCCCCTGATAATCAGCTGGATCGGTATCATGAGGTAAGTTAAAAACTAAATAAAATAAAACAAGACTTAGAAAATTTAAAACCAGTTGACATCCACTCATTCATGGCCCTAGATATTTCTTTTAACAGCTTTCCTTACACATTTGCAGAAATATTTAGTCTCCCACTGATTACAATCTGCTTTCACTGAAAGCTTTAACTCCCAGGTGGCACAAAGCACAACATGCCCTGCTTGGGGTCTCTCCTCTCCAGTTCTCAGTTTTTATCCCATTCTCTCCATACCAAAACAACATTCAAAATAATACCTTAGGACACTTAAGATTTCCACAAAGACAATCACTGTAGCATTTGAGCTTTTCAAGCAAAAGGAAGTTTTAGACATATTTCTAAGCACAGACCAATCCCATTTTGCAGACAGAAAAAATGCTTTACCTTGAAGCCTCTGTACTTCACATTAATGATTCTGAGGTACCTGCCTTAAGACAGGCTGAACTTGGTACTTCCTGTAATACATACTTTTACGTGGCTCTTCACATAGAAAATACAAGGACAGCTCCCAGAGATTTTAGCTAAGCTGTGAGTGTTCAGCGGTTTGACATATCAGTTACAACAGACCCAAGTCAGATCCCAAGAGAAAGGGAAGCACATTATGTACAGCTATATCCCAAATGTTGCATTATGTATAGCTGAGTACTGAGCAGAGGACTCATAAGGCTCTCTAAAGAAAACTGAATAAGGATGAGTGCCTAAGGATACAGACTGTGAGTATCTAACTAGAAATGTGCAACTGATGCATTTAACCTGTAAATGTGTAACTCTGTAGAGCATAAGTTGGTTTAGAGACTTTCATATCCATGTACAAACCTCTGCCAGGTGAGCTAGTGGACAAAACTGACAGTTACTCTGTACAGCAGACCTGAACTAAGAGGAAATGAGACATTTTGACAGAATTTCACAATATTTTGAGAACAGCAGAAGACAGACAAAACCAGAGGCATCCTTTAGAGGTGAGAGCGTTACACATGTTCAGTTACACATACTCCTTCCTTCACTGTCACAATATGATCTTTGCCTTATCTTGCTTCCCAATCCTATGAGCATCTTCAATTTTCAGTCCTACTGTTAATACTCTAGTCTTATCACCCCGAGCAGTTCACTGAGTTCATATCCTTCTCCTCCTATGCACACACATCATCCCTTATGGGTGCCTGCTGTGCTGTTCTCTCTGACATCTTGTCCATGGGCCAACACTCACTTCTAGAGTCTTCAATTACTCTGCAGGTCTTGTCTTCCTTCTCCTACTGCATTGTAGCTGGTTGTAAACTGATTTCTCTGCTTCAAAGGTACAAAATCCTACTCTTTTTGTCAGTTCTTCCAGTGTCTAACCCAAGTTTACCTGTACACTTCACAACTGAATCAGTGTTTTTACTTGGACTTTACTAGCTGAGGACAGCAAACAGATTATTGCGAGTAAATCAGACAGAAGACCTTGTTCTCAGGCCCCCTTCCTGGTCTTCAATGGTTACTTGGACAACACGGAGCTCAATTTATTAAAACAGCGCTCAGTGAGGTTTTTTCCTTAAGGGGGTGATACAAGCACAATTTGGTCAACACTAGAGAGTACAAGCTCAGAGAAAGCAGATCCTTTAAAACTTTTACCTGCTATGTTATTACAAGTATTCACTGAGCATATTAAAGAGTTTTATTTATTTAGAACTTGGGCAGAATGTTTAGATTCAGATGCATAATGTAAAAAACACACATCAGATTTCAAATTTTACATCAATTGGGAAATTCAAATAAAAGGTCAAGCTAAGTTGCTCGTATATATTTTAAAACATAATTTCCCCATAACCATATCTCCTGCAACAGCTGAACTGTTCTAGGTGAAGCTTAAAAATAATTTAAAAAACTCTAGCCTGAGGCAGGCATTCATGAACAGAGCATTTGTATTCAAATGGTTGAAATCTGTAAAAGCTTTTAAGTTTTAAATGCCAAGGCATTGTAATTGCAGATATAAGGCAACCTCAACAACAAGCAGTGTTCTCAAGCCAGGCTGTAATAATTACATGAAACTCACTGCCTTCAGTCCGCATGTGTTGTACATAACCCTATGAACAAATTACTTTACACTGTGGGTTCTCATTGACTGATGTTCTTCCAGGTCACAGTAATTACTGAATATTCAAGATGAAGAAATTCCAAACATAAAATCTTTGACGTACAAAAATTTTTTGGATATAAAAATTTTTATACTCATATATACTTATATTAAAATAAACATAAAACCTTTAAGATACAAACAACACAAAATAAAATTACCATACCACCTTTTACCACAGGGTATCAAGGATTCCACACTATGCAGACATAAACCTCTATGCAGCAATCAAATACCTCCGTTTGGGTCTCACAAAAAAAAGAAAGCCACAAGCAAACAGGGACAGAACTAAAATCTTCCCTTGGTCTGAGTGCAGATCCACAGCAACCAGACTTTTATCTTAACTACAAGAGGCAATTTCTCTTTGCTGCTCCAATCCTCCCATGTTTTCCTACTTTCTAGCAATCACACACCCATGCAATGACTCCCATCAGCTGTGATCAGAGAAAGACCCACACCAAAATAAATAATCAAGGTGTCACAGTACCAGTCAGCCCTTCCAGAGCACTGAGCACAGCTGTCACAGTTGCTAAACCAAAGCAGGAGAAAGGGCAGGAATGGTGATGGTGAGAATGGAGACCTCACCCTTCTGCGGCATCTCACAGCCAGAGACCAGGGAGACAAAACAACATGTAGCTGCCACCAGCTCTACAAAGTATACATTCAACCTGCCTGTAAATGTGTTTATATCATGCTTCATTTAGGTACAAACTAAAGAACTATGGGAAAGAAAGCACATTTGAATATCTAAAGCCCAGGAGGCAAAGCAGACTCCAGACTGCAAACACTACAAAAGCTCTCTCAGCAAACCCTGTGTTTGTCAGCCCAGTCTTACACATATGTCCAACAACTTGCATTTTAATGATAAAACAACCCATCGCTCTTAGGAGTAGGGTGCTCTGCTCCACAGATATGAAAGCCGTATTCTTTGTACTTATAAAATCAACTCGAAAGTACATTTTTCTAGTAACATGTTTGACTTCTGCTGCCCAGAAATCACTGTGGTCCTAACATTTAGTTTCCCGACCTTCTCTTCTCCCACACTTCTTGAAAAATGCATGCTGTGTTTGGGAAATGCCTCTTCTAAATTACTTTGCATGAAAACAAGTTATTTGTACAAAGATAAAGCTGTAGAAAGCCCATTTAATGCTGCATTTAATGTCCCAGGAAAGACATGGTTCTTCTCAGTCACAGAAAGCTTTAGAGAAATGCAGACCCAGCAACAGAACAGTGACCCAAGTGCTGAATGCAGTGGCAGCACACTAATGGGGAGCCACAAGAGAGACCTGACAGAAACAAAGCCGCTGCAGCAGTCCAGAAAATACAGGCAGCCTGAAGGAAATCTCATACCATTTGCTGTTCCTATGACAAATCATTTCTGCAGCCAACAGGCAAAGCTAATGTAACCCCAGAGGGACAAAGATGCTCTGCAAGATGTAGAAGAATGAGCCAGTGGAAAATAATCATGGGAGGATCAAGACCGCTGAGTGGGACTTTTCCATAGAATGCTGGATCTCACTGAGTTCAGACACAGAACACAGAAGTGCAAGGAGGTATACAGAGCTGGAGGAAGCAGTGGGTGGAAAGCAAGGGGACGGTTGTTTATTTTATACTTTCTAAAATTTGCCCCACTTTTCCCCCACCCTATTAAATAACAGACAGGCATTTGGAGAACAAAGGAGCTGACTTTTAAAAAGTCTCTATTTATTTTAGAAACATGTACATGTAATAGAGCAAAAATACTGGAGTCATTGCCAGTAGTCACATCATGCAACAAAACAGCTTCTACAAATACAGATCAACAAAGTACTCACCAAAGTAATCAAACACACCAAAGGAAATATATACAATTCAAGTACAAGAAAAATCTTAAATAATTTTTTAAGGAATCGAGTCTGTGTCTATTCATGCAGATTTTGAAAATAACTCTGCAATGTAATCACTGCAAATACTGGAGCCTCTTGCCAATCCCCACCACCTAATTTGACTCCAAACCCAATCTCAATCTGTACCGAGACATAGTACTTCAAAAGTACAATATCGATCCCTCCCCTCTTCCAGAGATTTTTATGCTTATCTGGATAATCATGTATGTTGTTTGGTTTTTTTTTTTTTAACAATTAACTTCAGCTTTTGGTTTGGGTTTTTTTTTGGGTGTTGTTTTTTTTTTTTTTCCCCTAGACTCCCCTAGGAAAAAAAAGTTGCCTTCTGCAGCTTACTGTGATGGAGAGCATCTTCACACCCTGTTTACAAACACAACCGAAAACCATCAAACACAGCTATAGCAGACCCACAGTGAGCGTGGCAGAATGCATGCCAGCAGTCATTGCTGTTGTCTCTTGGAATCTATCACTTCCCAGGATGTGACCCATACCTATGATAGCCTATAAGTAGGGCATGCATTTACCAAACTATCTTCTCTTGTCCTTGGGACACTTTGTGCCTTCTAATGGCACACCTATGCAATCACCATGCCAGCAGCTTATGTATAATCCTGAGGCAAATCTAACCCAAGTATTTTTTTGGTCATGAGGTTTAAAGACTTTATGGGGAAAACTTCAGTTAGTCAGATTTATCTTTTCCTTTCCATTAGCAGTATGTTGTACAGTGTCTCTGCCTCTTGTTTATTGGTGGCCTTGGCAGAAGTATCTTTGACAAGCTGCCACCCTTGCATCTCCTGAGTGACTGACCTTGGCCATGGAAACAAAGAAACAATGCAGAGCTCATTGTAGATTTTGCTAGTCTTCAGACAACACTATCCCAGGCAAATTGGTTGAGCACAGATCTGCTGAGAGATCAAAGGTGCAATGAGAAGAGCACCAAGAGTCTATGGTGCTCCATCAGAAATTGTAAAGAAGAATGTCAAAGCTTTCAGCCATTAAGAGTTTCTGCACTCTGATAAGTTAAGGTGCCTACAACAAAAACTTTCGCAAACACAGCATCTCTCTGCAACACCAGCACAATACATGTTCTTATACCTGCTGCTGTAACCTGTGAAAGTCCAGGTGCTAATAGTATGAACATCCTCACTTTAGCTAATGCAGGATTTTTTATCAAAAAAAAAAAAGTATCAACAATCAAGTAAATTTACCTAAAGTTTGTTTTCAGTGTTTTTCATTATTCTCATTACTCAATACTATTTTGGATATTTCTCTTTTCAGTCAGAACTGTTTCACTGTGTTCTGCAAATACGAGTGCACACACAGCCAACAATCCTCCTACCAAATTCAGAACAGATGTTTATAAATAATTCTAAAATCTATGTTGAAGCCAAGTACAAAGAGTTCACCAAGGCAGCATACTGCTATACTAGACATGCTGCTCAAGTTATTTTTTGAAACTACTTCTAGCTGCACAGAGCTTTCATTAGCTCTAATAATGCCTAACACAATTTGAGAGTCAAAAATCACCATTCCTAGTGATTACCATCATTGCTGTGTGGCTTCCCCCTATTCTTCTTTGCAAATATTATATAGCAATAAAAATATGAATATTTGGTGCAGATATAAACATGAGGCATTGTCAATACTCTTTTCAGATACAGTCCTATTCAAACTGTTGAAGACTTTACTTAATCTTACCGTACTTTTGAGATACATATTCATGAGCTAGGAGACAAGCACAGGATGGTCCTCTCTGGTCACAGAGACTCTGTAATCCTGTCCATGTGATGGCACAGTACAGGAAGAGTGTTCCTGTCTGCACCATTCCTAAACTCTTTAACTGCTAGAAAAAGAGTGTCAGGCGTCTTCCTTGATAAATCTGAGTCAGAAATACCCCTGATGATACAGCAGTGCTTTGAACTGCTGTGGAATAATGATGCTTTCCTTTCATGCAGAGGCATTGAGGGGAGGAGAAAGTCTTTTCATCTGTCATATCATCAGCATTTAAAGAAATATGAAATAACAATTTAAAACAAAGCTACAGTCCAGTCACTCCACTTTCGTCCATGTTTGATTTCACAGCTGTTTACTGTGCAATGACACAGTATAATTCAGACTTTTACATCAAAGAAATTCTGTGCAAATGCCACGTTTTCCATGCAAACCAGAGTCTGGACACAGAAGTTAGTTTTCATTCCACTGGAGAAAACTTCAATCTGCAGTCATAGTTAGATAAATGACTGTGACACTGAATGCTCTGTGCACTGTCTCATCCCTCTTGCTTTGGTACCTTTTTCATTTTATTAAAAGCAGCTACTACTCTAAACCCTTAAATTCTATAAACAGAGGTGCAAAACTTTTATTTTTTTTTAAATCTATGCTACAGATAGGAAAGTACTGGTAAAATCTTTTAAGTCCTACCCAAAACTTGCATGTGTTCTCTGTGCACAGGGCTGATGTCTCACCACGTACTGCACAAAGACTAGCTGCAAACCACTGCACCATTCCCCAGGGGAGATGCAATCTCTACACATGAAGTCACATCACTTTACACTACTACAACTTCTGTCAGATAGACCACATGATCCTAGAGAACAAAACTACCCACCAAAAACACGGCTCTGGCCATTGTTCCCCCTTTTTCTTTGCTGCATACAAAAGTCTGACCTCTGCTCCAACATATTCTATGCTCATAAAGTCTTCTTGGGAGGAAATGTGTTCTATGAAAATGTGAAATATTAGAAGAAAATAGAAGGCTTCTGAAAGCTGGTTTTTCTGTTGGTGTTTGAGGATATTGTTGTAATTGCTTTTGCATGGGTGACAAGATAAGAGACAGCCTCTTACTCTGGGAAGTAAACCATCAGTAGCTAGCACCTTGTGCTCCTGGCTTAAATGAGTACAGGCACGGTATCGTCACATAACATCACCAGAAGTATCATTTCCATGGAACAGGCAGTGGTGGCCACTCAGGACATGCAGAGTCCTGCTCTTTTAACAAGCCCTTTACCAAAGTTAGAAAACTTGGTTCATGCAACTGCAAGAAGAATACATCTGGGAAAAGTTGCTGATGCAGTACCCTTAATAAAAACACAGATGTGGCTTATGAAAACCATCTGTTAATGCCAAGTAGAGACGCTAAGAGAAAAGAGAAGCTACCTCAATCGTAGTTCACATGAAACTTTAAATAATAGGCTATGTAAAAGAAATAACTAATTTGGGGGGGATGGGGAAGATACCAAGATAACCTTAAGAGGATATGCAAATATTAAAATCCTTTTTTAGGGGAGACTTTCTTTATAAAAACAAAATTAAAATCTTTTAACTTTTCTTTTAAAAATCTCAGCTCTGTGTGTTAAGTCTTAAGCAAGCTAAAAGGTGTGTTTTCTGCTCTTATCTGTTACTGGTTTTTCCTATATTTATACCTTATTTTTTTTCCCACAGAGGCATTTTTTGTCTTTGAAATCAAAAACGATTTTGTCATTTTCTTCAAAGAAAGAAGTATTTTGTTTTGTATTTGAAAATTACATCATATGAAATGTGTTGAACACCTACAAAATCATATTATACTACATCCATTTTTCAGAGAATATTTGACTGCAATATATCTCTTGTGCGAATGTAAATACACTATATGCAGGTTTCTAAGGAAATTATTTCCAATTACATCTAGTAAAGAGGTTAATGGAGATGATAACAATATGCCATTAACAGAGAGCTAATTTATCCTTTCAAACACTGTGGGGTTTTTTTCAAGAAAGTGAAATACAAACAGTTTTTAAACACTATTCAAACAGCATAGAAAAGCTAACATAAGTAGAAATTAAAGTTGTCAAAAAAGAAACTATACAAATACTAATTATGCCAATATCTGCCATCATTATACACTTGCATCAAGTATATTTGAAACACAACCTGAATGAGGTTGGTTCAAGAAGTGCTTTAAAAGAGCAGCAGCAAGCAACTAAGGAAGAACAAAGATTTTTAAATCTTGAAAAATTTGTTTTGGTGGGTATAAGAAGGAGAACAACAACAATCTCCAATCAGCTGTTGCTTTAATTTTATTTTGATAAAGCATTTAATATCTATGATACATAAGAGTCAAGGAATGTTTTCTACAAAATTTACTAAAAATTATTACTCTTGTTAGCAGTAGGCCACATAGCTGTATCTAAGTTCTCATGGTTACACGTGGACATGTAAAATAGCTAATAGCACAGTCTATAAAACAGTAACAAGTCTTCCTTACAAAATAATCCTTCCTTCTCCTTACCATAATGTGATTACAAAGAACAAAGGAGGTGGAGCACAAGAGTGAGACCAGTTAACAAAGCTGACCCTGCAGCAGATTAATAAAGATGTACCCAGTAAAAACCAATAGTGATTTATTTTCCATCATTTCCCAAATGATCTGAAAGTAATTTTATTTTTTCCACAGAGCTTTCCTTTTAAATAGAAATTGATTTTAAACATTCACATGATAATGCACCCATTGGTTGAGCTTCTTTTTCACCTATTCAGTGCAGCTACACTCCAAGAGCATTGCTCTGGTCAGGCCAGCACACACCAAGCACTCTTCTGGAAACTTTAAGCAAGAAACTTTCCCTACAATCCTCTCCCAGACATGGGCTTGTTCACCTGATTTCTTAATTCCTTCTCAGACTTAACTCCTCCCCCACATCCCATTCTCAAGCCTCATTAACTGCTGTATCCAAGGAAGGCAATTAGAGGACCATGTCATACAGAGCAGCAGTAATGAGGAAAACAATCGCTGAAGCTCAGACTGTGATAGTACACACTGCACAGCTGGAAGTGTGGTTCCAGCTTTGACACCTGGGAGTACCCAGACATTTCTTTGATGCTCTCATTTGCCAGAGTGTGGAGGACAAGGTCAGGAACTCTTGAAGGGGCTGGGGAATAAAAAGCTGGCCAGGAGGCTTCACGTTACTGCTCAGAACCAATGCAAAGCAGAAAGAGGCAAAAAGCAGCTTTCGGGTTACTTAATCTGTTTAGCATCTCTTTCAGGTGAAGTCTGTGAGGTTAATAGAGGAAGGGAAAGTTCATTTGTGAGTTATTAACGACACCAGGAAAGACTGTCAAATAAGAGCTCCTTGCTCCATTTTCAGGCCACCGAGGCAGCCGAAAAATGGAGATGATATTTTCAACAGCAGAATATAACTTCTGTTTTGCTGGGTCCTGCACAAGTAACTCCCAAACTTCTGGACAACGCAAAGTACTTTAAAGTCTTAATAAAGAACCATAGAATCACAGAACTAACTGGGTTGGAAAAGATCTTTTAGATCATCAAGTCCAACCTTTGACCTAACATCACCTTATCAACTAAACCATGGCACTCAGTGCCACATCCAGTCTTTTTTTAAACACCTCCAGGGATGGTGACTCCATCACCTCCATGGTCAGCCCATTCCAATGCCCAATCACTGTTGCTGTAAAGAATTTTTTCCTAATGTCTAAACTAAACCTCTCTGGCGTAGCTTAAGACTGTGTCCTCTCAAGGCAACTTGCATGCTCTAGTGTCAAGGTTTTAACTGACTCCACTATAACTTTACAATTGAAGTAAACAAACTTGCTGTGAATTATTTTACCCAGGCCTCAATCCACAATGAAGGAATACAATGTCTTGTAGCCCCTGGTGCATGCTAAATAGAGAATCCTACAGAAATGCAGGCATCTCTTCATTGTGGTATAGAGCACTGTTTTTTAACAATTCTTCTTCCCTCTCTCTAAGACTGCTCCTGTAGCAGCTCTCAAACTACACTGTGACAAGGGACTGAATCCTAGGTACACACGAACTGAGACCAGCTGGATGGAGAGCAGAAGATGTGGATCATGGAGGGAAAGGCATGAGGTAGATGTGCTCCATCCTGGTCTCAACATGACACTGCCCTGGACACATGGATCGCTCCCCTCTCAGAGGGCCTCCCATGCACAAACAGCCCTCTCTCCCTCCTTTCAGATAACACAGGGCTGAGATCCACTATAAAAGTAATCAGCAGTCACAACTACGTACCAGAATTGTGATGGGATACCACAGTAAAGGGACAAACATGTTTGAAACTAACAGCACATGAAAACTAGTATCGGTTTCTGCTGGGCTACGTAAGTGGTAAAAAGACATGTCCAGCACTGCAGGTGTTTCTATGGCATATAAACACCCAACACAGTATTAAGAGAGTTACCCAGGCACAAGAAGAGCCCTGGACACAGACTGAAACACTTGAATACTTTCTTAGCCATTCACACTATTACCAGGTCTTGGGCTGAGGTCTGATATCACAGTACCACACTGCAGACTGTGGTGTTGGCATACTTCTCAAAGAAATCAAGAAAGAAAAAGAAACAACATTCCTAGTTCACATAGTTACATGCTAGCATTGAAAGTGTTTCCATCAACAGCTTCTGACTGACAGCCAAAAATAACATTGCACTTTTCTTACAAAACTCTCACATCCAATAGACCAAGCACTAAGATGTCTAGAAATAAACCATTAAGGGATTCACCAGTTCCCACCTCCTATTTAATACCTGATATTACCTATCACTATAGTCAATTTATAGCACCCGTTCAGGCTTCTATATCTCATTCTGACTGGGAAATATATTTACACAGAACAAGTATCTATGTAACCACAAAGTAACAAATCCATTTTAGTATGTAGAAGAGTAAATGTGTAATAAAAACTTTTAAAGCAATGTTACTCCAGGGAACATATTTGAGTGAACTTACTCCTAAAACTACATTTTGGTGATAAAAAAATTATTTAGTCTGTTACAGAATGACTGATAGCATTATGAGGAACACTGGCTACAAGCTATTTAAAGTTTAGGCAAAGGAAAAACTTGTGCATTTTGTGTAACTGTACTTGCTTTATAACTATTAGGGATTATTTGTGCATAGGAGCTCTCTGTCAAAGAATGCATTGTGATGGGTGCCATACAAACGCAGAACAAAAAGACCACTCTTTGCCTTATGCTAAATAACAACTTGCTGATGTGATTAATATGGTTTACAAAAAATAGAAATGTTAAAGAGAAAGCAGGATTTTGAGAACTACCACATTAACATCTTTTAATATCTGAATATTCAGTAAATTTTAACATGCAAAATGCACATTCATTTGCCATTATAAATTAAATGAAAAGAAGCAATGAGGAAGTTTGCATGATAGTCTAGACACAACGAACTGACCCTTGAGTTCTAGCCTTTGCCTGCAGCTTTTCAATTTTTGGGACTCTTAAAAAGCCAAATTTAATATTTTTGGCTGGATTTGAGATTGTACATATTACAGTACTTCAATCCAGTTGAACTGAATCTTTTTCTGCAGGAAGTCCTCCTTTTAAAAACACCTAAGAGATCCTAGGAGCTGTGGCACCATGGCACCTGTCGGAGTCAACCATAGAGTATGTGTACAGAGAGAGTGAGAGGTTTATGTGATGACAGTATGGAAACAGTACAGGAAGCTGGAAAAGAGCAAGCCTTTAACCCCACTGAAATCTTTAGTCCTTTCAATGTCTATCAAGGTTACTTTAAGCCTTCATATATTTGGTATTTGCCTCAAAGTCATTACATTTGGACAATTTTGTTCAAGACTTGAAAGCAAGTTCTTCTGTCAGAGCCTTAACAGTGAATATCCAACCACATCTCCTTCTCATCTATAAAATACAAAAATCCATCTTGAAATGCTTTTGCTGATCTCAGCTGTGGCAGCACAATAGAGGGAACAAATGGCCTATTGCTTTTGGGGTCAAATAACATAAGACTGGTCTAGGCCTCTCTCCCCATCCCCTCTGTTACACTGACATGAGTCGAGTTGATAGAATTACTTAACAGCCTCTCCCTGAAATACCCACCGAGTTTCCACTCTCATCTTCACACAAACACTTCTGTTTCATCATCAGATTAGTTTCTCCCATGTGCGGGAATCTGCTGACCTTTCTGATCCTACCGTCCTCTCCAAACTACACTCTCTACCAAACAGTTGGCCCACACTGAGTACCTTAAAGGTTTTCCTGTTTATCACACCTTATCTGACAGTTACAGGTGCTGTTTAATGCTATAATTATATATTCACTATTATGCATTATTTAATGCTACCCATCTGGGAAAAATATTAAGACAAATGTAGTGCAACATTCCTTATCAAGGAAGATCTGGTGAAAGAGAACATTACATCCTGACCAATTCAGTCTTTGGCCTGTATTCCACAACTGCTACAAAATGCTCATTTTAACTTATGTCTATAGGAGACCCTACTAAGTCCACTACATAATTGCCAATAACCAGCTAAATGCTACTGGGGAGGAAACAAATATGTCATTGACTGCACATGAAACATATCACCAAGGTGGACTTTCAAATAATTTCAATCTCCAGTGAACTCTGCAAGACTGAAACTAAAGGGTCTTATGGTCTGAATAACTATATCATTACCAAATTGTAATGGTAATATTTAGCACTTGTATATTGCTTTCTCTTTTTAGAGAGCATAATGGCAATTTATTTAACTAGTAAATGCCAAGAATGACTAACACCATGGAATAAAATAAAAATCAATTAATATATCCGCCACCAAAGCAACAGTAGGAAATGAAAGGTTAAGCTTAGCTTACTTCAATGCTGCAACTCTCCTTTCAATATGCCAGTATCTATTAAAATCTGTTCAACTCACAGCTGTGCAACAAATCAGAACTATATTACCCAAGCATGATTTTAAACAAAAGTGTGGACAGAGTATTTTTAAAATTAGTTACCTTTGAGTTAAAGGCAGAATATATTGAAGGTAAATTATTTTCCACATTTCCCTATTATATTAAGACTAGCAGGCTTATTTTGGGTGGATTTTTTATTTTAGTCAACAGTTTCTGATTTTGGAACAAGAAAATCCATAGACTAATAAGAACTTAAGAGTCCAAAATATGCTAGTGTACTGCTGGCTAAATGACTAGGCTAGTTTTCTGGCTGGGCAACTCTTCAAGAACTGTTTTCTCCACTGCATGAAGGAGTTATTTATCACAAAAGTCCATGCAATCAGAAGACAATGTGAAGGACTCATGCCAAAAAGAAAGGCAGCAACAAATCAAAGACTCTGGCCCTCAGAGCTTGTACAACTTTTCAAACCATTCCTGTCTGGAGTGCAATAGCATTTCTCTAACAGGAGTAAATTACTAGCCACTAAAATTTGGGCTGCTCGGTTTTTCCTCTTTCTTTTCCTCCCCAAATTTGCAAAGTCTGCAAGGTTTTAAATATGTATTATATACAAACAACACCAGAACACCGTGCTACAGCATCTTATTGTTTGTGGGAGTTGTCTTCAAGCCGAATCATAGAGCTTTTGCGATTTCCATTGGAACCAAGCAAGCCGGGGAGGGAGCGGAGCTGAGCTACAATGGGAATATCCGGCCCAGCCTCCCATTGGAAAAAACAGCAACAACAGAAGGGGAAGGGAAGATTCCTTGACACTGGATGACAATTGTCCTATTCTGGGGAGCTCAGGAAGAAGGAAGTCAGCCTAACAGCTCCACTGGGTGACTTCTCAAAAAAAACTTTCCAAGCTCTTTAGCAGCCTGCTAGAGAGGCGTCCTGCCAGTCCTCCTGCCGTACCGCCAAACTCCCCAGCGCCTGCCGTCCCTCCCCTCAATCCCGGCTAAACCGCCTCACGGCGGCGATCCCGTCCCGGGTGACAGGACCGGCGGGACCCGACCGCCCCTCGCACGGCCACCTTGACGTTGGCCATGGCTCGGCTCACTCCCAGCTGCCGCAGCCGCCTCCGCCACGGCCCCGCATCCCGTTCCCCGCCTGGGATGGGGAGGAGCGGAGCCACCCGTCCCGCCCCGGAGGGGAGAGCCCGGCCCAGGCAGCGCCCGCGGGGCGGGTGGAAGGGAAGTCTCCGAGCGGGCAAGGGGCGCTTAGGGAAATCTCTGCCCAGAGTAGGAGCGCCGCAGACTTCTCCAGCACCCAAATCGTGTTTTTTCGCTTGAAACAGGTCTGCCGAGAGAGCGGGTCCAGCAGGGCAAGAGACGGTGATTTCACGGTTTATATCCTCACTGCTCGCGCCCAAACTCCCTTTTGCAGCAGCAAAACAACGCGGGTTTTACCTAAGAGTTCAATGCCGACATTCCGATTAGACGGGTGTTGCCGTGAAGGTGCTCACTAGGGACCAGCACTGTAAGCACTCCACGTTAATTTGACAGGAATTTAGGGAAGGCAAGTATCCCTTTCTTATAAGTGCTAAAGGAAAGGTTTGAAGTGTTCTAGATTCCTTTGGAAACCTCCCATCTTCACGTGGGTCTGAAAGAAAATTTTGGAATTTCCAAAGAACTATAATTGAAATAAATGTCAAACTGTTGCATTGATAAAGGTTTTGTGCTTAGAGTAATATAAGAACCACGAAAAGATTCTTAAGAAGTTCTTTTTAGAATATTGTCCCTGTCAGCTACTGATGTTATCATGAAGATGTGAGAGCAAGTAGCATTGGCATAAAGAAGATGTCAGGCTCGATAGACAACTCCTGTTTGGTTTTGACGATTCCATTTGCCAGTTCTGTTACTCATTTTTAAATGGACTTTTTCTGGTTTTACATTTCAAAATGTGATAAACTGAGCTATATCTGAGTATGATATAGAAGTGTTTTACAGTCCTCTGTTGTTTTTACATTTAAAGAACTTCTGTTTGAATTGCCTTTTAACTGTACTATTTTTTTTGTACTTTAAGTGTAATTCTCTTCATGAGACAATTTGCCTTAAGCCCCAGAAATGTTAAATCTAAATGAAAAAGGTACCAACATTCAGAAAGTGTAGAGATACGTGATAATGTGAACGAACCACTGCAAGAAACCTTCCAGAGTGAAGTATGGGATAGATCCTTTGGACCCAACACTTCCTTCATGACTCACCATAGAGATGCTAAAATGAATACCTACAAGCTCTGAATCACTATATACTTCAGTAGATTTATCCCTTTAAATTATACTAAAGAATTAATTGGTACATCAATAGCAAATGGCAATTAGCTAAACTCTACCAACTCCACAATCAGCTCTTCAATAATAGATACAAAGAAAATATGCTCAGCTCTTTGGGATATGGCAAAAACATGCATTTTGATGAATTAAAATGAAAAACGAACTAGAAATGTTATCACTGTACCTCTAAAATTATGAAATCACAACGGCTTTAATTTGCCTGACCTAAATCATCACTGTAAGACAATGTGATGCTAAGCCTGTGATAAAGGCACAAGACACTGATTCACGGAATCAATTAGGTTGGAAAAGACCTCTGAGATCATCGAGTCCAACCTATGCCCATTTCTTGTCCTGAAGAAGTCCAGAAGTCTAGATTCTGTTTCTTCCCATTTCACAGAATGTGCAAAGCATTTTCAATAAAAATGTCAGCTCTTATGCAATTGTGTGGAAGACCTTCATTTCCACATCTGAAACAACAGTGACATGGGACTTTGTACTTAAATCCTGCCATGATGTATAGCAAGTGTTCACACAAAGACTCCACTAAAGTCTGTGGGACCCAAATACCAGTTTATATTCTCAGCTTCTATCTAGTGACATTCTGATTGACCTAATCCAAATTGTTTCTATTCTCTCAATAGCAGCAGAGAAAACCATCAGCTATGCTTTGACAGTATGCTAGAGAATTGTTAAGTTGGATGCCTTGTCACCACACCCAACAGAATAATGTCGTCTACAAAGATTAAAATGAGATTCTCAGAAAATTTCAAATATAAAATAGACCAATTACAAGTAAGTAATAATAAAGCGTGCTCAACAAGGAGCCAAATATTTCTTCCTTAATTTTACTTCAAGTTTATATGCAATAATCACATAAACTTTTGAAATTTGTGGTACTGAGCCATCTAGTGGTTACTTTAAAAAGCAAAGGGCTCCTGTTTCAGCAACAGAAATCAACAGGTTGGATGTATGAATAATTCAGATAAATGATACAATAGTAGAAAGTAATACAGCTGCATCACTTCCAGTCTGCTCTGTATCCTGAATATAAAACAAACAACTATCCTGGTTTATAAATGCCCTGCCAGTGACCTTTTACCAATCAGTCTTTTCATGACCTAGAAGTCACTAAGGTTACCAAGTGGAACAATCACTAAGGTTACAAACTGGAACAATCAATGCTTTTGATAAACTGTCAGTCTTACTCAGGGAACAAGAGTTTTATTCTAAGTGGGACACTGAAAATAGGGTAAGCAACTGAAAAAGAGAATCTGAAGAACATATTTATCACTATAATTGAAATATGGTTTGCAAATCAGTAGACCTGCCTTATACCACTGAGTCCATTCCCTGCTTTCCCACAAAACCACAGTTTGTGGTAACCATAGTCATAACAAACTGTAACTTAAAATTAATTTATTTTCTGGGTTGGAACTCCTACAGAAGCATAGGCTTGGACCTAAGACTTTGCTCTGTAATTTTAATCTTTAGAATTTTATAGCAAAATAAAAAGCAAGAAACTGAGCTCTTGAAATCAAGTGCTTTTATTAAAATTTTACAGTGGCATACAACAGTGTTTTATCAAGATTCTTGCAAAAATGAATCAAAACATTATAGCAAATGTGTAAGAAGTTATCAAAACAAATTTCCATTGAAGATACAGCCTCCAAGGGAATCCTATCCAACTATTTAAAAAAGGAACTCCTTAACAGATTTCACAGTAGCCCGTTTTCCTATGAGCTACTACTCATTGTCTTTTTTTATAGTAAATAGTTGGAGAACTGTTACTTAACAGAAATATAACTACCTACAAATCTGTTGCATTAAAACACAACTGTGTTGCAGTTTTCACAGAAGACAGTAAGAAGGCAGTTCTTTGAAAAGCCACCCTATTTGAGGAAAATGATTTGTTAGGTTAAAGATAAGCCAAAGTCCAATTCAGCAGTATTGCATACGCTGTGAGAATACACTTCTTTTTGCAGTTCTCTCCATTTCAGCATTTGCTCTGTCAGTTCCTCCAAGTCCATCACAAGAACCTCTGTTTTTGTCAAAGCAGTGTCCTAAGGCAGAAAAGGGTCAGATTTAATCTCTATACATCGTGTCAGTCTAAAAATAACCTAAACAACCAAACAGTGTTGCATTCTTAATGCTGCAGAAGACAGCAGGCTCCGTTCTTTTGCTACTCACCATATCTTTCATCATGTTCGGTATCTGAGGGATGCTTTTTACAGACTGCAAATGGCTTTCAAGCTTCTCAATGAAAGTCACAGCCTCAGTCAACAACTCTACCACACACCTGTAACAAAGAATGAGCTCTCTACTCAAAAGGTGTGCTAAAGAATGAGAATTCATGACTCTTAGCGATGAGTAGGGCAGGAATTACAGAAGTGAATATCCACTTCTTCAGTAACCGAGTTAGAATTTTAGACTATAAGGAGTATATTTTCAAAACATGCACTTTGCATGCCTGAGAATCATTCACACTTATTCTGAGTAAGAGACAGTGGAAGGAAGATACCCAACACTACGGCCACAATTCCTGCTCTGGAGAAGCTTAATGAATCAAGCATTAAGCACATTTGTTTAAAACAATACATCACAAATTGTTCCGCAGTCTTCTGAAAACAACATCAACAACCTAAGTAAATATTCAGAAAAATAGGTATCACTACCTTCCTATGAACTTATCAATGAGTAAACTACTAGCTTTTAGCTGAGATTCTACTACCATTTTTAATTTCTATTCTTATCAATGGAAAAATGAAAATGTGATTTTTACTGCCTATTAGCTCAAATTAATTTGGACTCACACAAACAAAGAATAATTATTTTCTGTGTGCCTACTTGTGGAAAGTAGCCTCAATAGGTAGGCTCTCTTGACACTCGGGTTTTATCAACCTCTTTCTCAGAGATCTCTTCTCTTTCAGTACAGCTTCCAAGTGCCTGTTCATATCTTGCAAAATCTGGCATTTTTTCCCTATAAAATAAAATTGTAAAGTTGAACCTAGTGTCCTGCTAAAACAAGAGCAAAATTTCTTCTGGAGAAAGACAGAAAGAAAAACATCCATCTGTTGGACTAGACAGTTTACACTCAAGAGAGACATTACTCGGAATGGCTTTTGTTGGAGTGTGTATGATTTAGTATCAGCATGCACCTCGAAGTCACAATATCTACTTTTAAGAGATATAGATATGTCAATTGTTTTAAATTATCTATAGTTTTAAGCAAATTCTATTTGACATGAAGTTGACTACTTAAGACTATACCATAGCACTGAAGTATTACAATGGATTTCACTAGCCTACCACAACAGTAGCAAGTTAGAATATTTTTAAGCATCCATAAAATGATGTTGAGAAAAGTGCGAAACAATGAAGAAATTAATACATATGCTCCCAAGTTCTAAATTAAAAATGCAAGTAATTTTAGGGGCATACAGATGCAACAGCAATAACATTGAGTTTCTGGAAAAGAAGCAGAGCAGCACATGCAGGCCAGGGGTTACTGATGATCTCAGAACTGATGCTCCACTGACCTGGGCTCCCCTGCAATTTTGTGAAGAATGAGTTACACATGGAGCTTCTACCGAGACAGCAGAGAGTGCAAGTTCAAATAGTATGGAAATATTCTTCAGGTGCTTATAAAACACCTACTACCTCCAACAAGCTATTCTGAGATGATTGCTGTAATAACTTCTAAAATTCTGACTTATTCAGGTGAAACATTAATCTGCTGATTAAGTCATCTAAGACTCTTGGTTTTTCTCTGGTATAACTGCACTTACCTAAGTGCACTTACCTAAGTAAAAAAGGTGAGTAATGTCTGCTGTCTCATTCTCCAACTGCAAAATTTCAGTTTTCAGTTTTATCTACAACAATAACAACATAAAAACATTAAAATAACATTAAAAATGCATTCTTTACATACTTATCCAGATATTGTTGACTCTTTCGGAGTGCAGGAGGAAGTAGAAAGGGAAAAGTGAGAGTGTGGGGGAGAGCATAACTGAAAGAGAGCAAATATTTGTGTGACAGCATGTTACCCTGTCCTCTGGAGTGTTTCTACTACTGGGTGGGGCTTTTTTGGTCAATAGGAAAAAAGTGTTTAAAAAACCCCAACTTCATTTATTGGTAATTAGTGCTGGAAAAGACAGATCCTGTAATTCATTCCTAATCCACAGAAACTCAGGCCAGAACCATAGAACAGCTTGGGTAGAAAGACACTTTAAGGATCATCTAGTTCCAAAGCCCTGCCATGGGCAGGGATATCACTCACTAGACCAGGTTGTTCAGAGTCTCATCCAACCCGGCCTTGAACACTTTCAGGGATGGGGCATCCACAACTTCTCTGGGCAACCTGATCCAATGCCTCACTATCCTCACAGACACAAATTTCTTCCTAGTATCTAAATCTCTCCTCTTTTAGTTTAAAACCATTCCTCCTTGTCCTAGCACTACCTGCTCATGTAAAAAGTCACTCTCACTCTTTTGTTTTAAGCCTTCTTTAAGTACCGGCTGCCAAACAACCCCAGCTCTCTCAGCCTGTCTTCACAGGAGATGTGTCCAGCCCTCTGATCATCTTTGTGGCCCTCTCCTGGACTTGCTCCAGCAGGTCCACGTATATTTGTTATGCTGAGGACCCCAGACGTGGACCCAGTACTCTCAATGGGCTTTCACAAGGCCCTCCCTTGACCTGCTGGCCAAAGTGCTTTTGATGCAGCCCAGGATGCAGTTGGTTTTCCAGGCTGCAAGTACAGACTGTTGGCTCGTGTCCAGCTTTTCATCCATGAGAACTCCCAGGTCCTTCTCTGCAGGGCTGCTGTCAATGAGTTCATCTTCCAGTCTCCACTCAGGTCTGGGATTGACCCAACCCAGCTGCAGGACCTTATCCTTGGACTTGTTCAACTTGATGTGGTTTCCATGGGCCCACTTCTCAAGCCTGTCCAGGCCCCTCTGGATGGCATCCCTTCCTTCAGTTGTGTCAACTGCACCGCTCAGTTTCATGTCAACTGCAAACTTGCTGAGGGTGCACTCGATCTTGCTGTCTATGCCATTGATAAAGATATTGAAGAGCACTGGTCCCAAGACAGAGCCCTGAGGGACACCACTTGTTGCCAGCCTCCACCTGGACACAGAGCCATTGACCACAACTCTCTTGTGTCCATCCTGCCAATTCCTTAATCACTGAATAGTCCACCCTTCAAATCCATGTCTCTTCTATTTACATCTCCTACAAAGCAGTTTTATAGTCTCTATATATAGAGTATAAAATAACATTATAAAATACAAACCAACAGGCAATTCAGTCAGTAGAAAATGACTGAGGTTACCTCTTGCTAACCAACAAAATGGTCTAGTTGCCTATAAAGAAACATGTTTTTGTGAAGTCAACTACAAATTCTTAATTATTCTTCAGTTTCTTCAGAAAACTTTAGGTAATGCTTCAGTCAAAGGTGCAGCTTTCTAAGACTTTCTACTTATACCTTAAGCTTTCGTTTCATAATTTTGTTCTTTCTGTTAGGACAAGTCAGTCCACTGAGGTAAAAAGCATCAACTGTTAAACAGCTGAACTGTTAAAAATCCTCAGAATAGGGCACAGATACTTCATGGGGGGCCCTGCATTACCTCCAAGTATTGAAGTTTTGAGTGTACACTAACAACAGTAAAGGCTGTACCTCATCGATTTCAGCTTGCATGTTTGCCATTTTTTCAATCTCTGAGAATTTCAAAAAACATGGCGTTTCTCTGCAAGTTAAATCCAATGTCTCCTGTGAAAGCAAAACAACAGGAAAAAAGGCAGTCAGCAGCAAGAACATACCAGGCAAATTCTCAATAATGGCTTTTAACAGTTTAAAGTTACTGATACTCTCCTGCGCTACGCAACACAGCAACTTTGCCCCGAACAACCCCTCCGACACACGAATTATCCCGCGGCGCTCTCCCCCGCTGCCGCCAGCCTGCGCGGCCCGCTCGGCCCCGATCGCTACCTG
>WEIV01005148.1:90283-101782 GCA_013390005.1 Calyptomena viridis
AAAGTGTATTGTAATACAGATTGAACTACGCCAATGTCAAGCTAAAAAAGTAAACCTAGCTGTGCCTCGTTTTGAGAAGTGGCATTTGGTTCATTCTTTGTCCTTACACCCTACAATAAGGCCTTTCGTCCTGGAAGCCAGAATAGAAGGAAGCAGAACAAAGCCCGTGAAGTCATTCTGCAGAATTCAGCAAAAGAGATCAGGCAAAAATAGCCCATTACTAGTTTTAGAACACAAAGCAAAAGATGGCAGCAGTAAGGAATACACTACGGTACAACTCTTTGCTGGCTCAGAGTCTGGAATATAGTATGCAAGTTGCAGCCATGCTTTACTGTAAACTGGCAGCATACACTGAATCACCAAACTACGATACCAAGAGAAGTTATGTTGGTTCATTACATGTACTTAACATTAGTGTTTGAGAGATATTCATTAGGCTATGCTGATTCAAATGCCTCACTGATAACAGCAGCACCTTCAGCAAGCACTAAGAGTGCAGAGGAATAGATTCCTCAGAGAACTTCACTCAGATAAACCAAAAATACCAGCTGGTTTCAAGTCATATACAAGGGTGTTAAGTTTCATCTATGTTAACTATTGTAAAGCTACAACTGATGAAGAGATTGTAAGGAGGTATATGTACAATTACTTCTGTTTAGAGCCAAAAGCAGCTCTACACTCCACTCCTCCACCCAACACAGCCCTACTGTCAAAGTGAGACATTTTCACGTTGTTCACAGGCACAGTGAACTAAAAGACAAACAAAAGATGTTATGAGAAGCAAGCTATAAAGCAGCCAAAGCCATAACTGACCACCATAAGCTTTTTACAACTGATATGTAACATTTTGTTTAAGAGGAAAACAGGTAAAAAAAAATACTGATCCTCCTGTGGTCTGACAATGTGAAATACATGAAGTTTAAGTTATTCCAACTCTACTACTGAATTAAAGCAGCAACTTACACTGATACATGTCTTGAAAAAGACAAAAGGCTGATTAAGATCACTTTGTGACAGTCAGCATGCTGCTAAAGTCAAAAATCCATAGAAAATTCTAAAGCTTTTCCTTACCTCAATAGCCAAGCCAAGAATCCTCCTTGTGCTTTCCAAGGACTAGAAAGAGAATTTTAAAATGAGTGCATTAATAGCATGTGTATATATATATCAGCATCTGAAAGTCTTCTTTACCTGTTCATTGTAGTATGGCAACCAATATACAAAGGCTCATCACCCTTCTATATTTAATATGCACTACGATACAGTCAGTGACAGCACATGAGCTTTTTTCCTTGGTTTTTAGTCCTTGTTAGTACTTTGCTTATCCCATCAGAAAGTCATTATAAAAGAAGACATATTCAAATGAATTTTGGTTAAATAAGAAAGTCATGAAGTATCAATACAATTAACAATACTGTAGTTACCCAACCTGCATTGTCTCAGTAATCAGTACTCAGCCAAGCAGGTGGCTTTACAATTCAAAAGTTCACATTAATTCTCATTTTCAGGAGTAGTCTATTCCAGTATTTACCAAGTGAAAGTTTAAAACATTCAGCTATACCCTTGCAGAATCAGTACTCTTGTCTCTCTATATTTTTAGAAGATATTATAATCTTGTCAGACAAGTATTGTAATCCCAGATATCTTCCTGTAATATTTACCTCATCAGTGACCTGGTTGGCTCTCAGCTGAATTTCTTCAGGTGATAGTTCTTCCATGATGAGGTAATATCAATTCTAAGTTATCACATTAAAGATTATCTTCCCCCTATAATAAGAGATACCAGTTAAGCATCGGAATTTTGAGTTGAAACTAGAAGGAAGTTCAAAGAATAAAAGCCTATACATTTAATTCTGCTTAGTACAACACCTGGTTAGGACTAGAAGATGCTAAAACAATTATTCAGCTGATATGACCTAACTGAGGAGCTAAGAGAAATCCAAGAACAAATGGTATATGCAATCATTTCCAAGACTTTAGTTTCTAAGCATTTTTGGAAAATTGTTACATTAAGGTAAAAAAAGTCAGGAAACGAGACCTTAAAATAACAAGCTTCCCTATGTTGGAAAAGCACATAGGTTTGCCCAGTAATCCAAAAATAAATTCATTAAGACATTTAAGTTACTAGCGTTAAGTTTTAAGTATTCTTTCCATTCCCATTGAGGAATTTCAACAGTCATAAGAAAGGAAACATTCTCATTGATAAAACACCACTTAAAATTATTCCAGTAACATTCCAGAAGTAGTTGTTGCTATGGTGTGGTGAATCTCTTAAGTGCAAATGGATCTGCGAACACTTTAACTGGTATGTCTGTAACTGTAGCAAAGGTTTTCAGATCTACCTTTGTCACAATAAATATTATTTTCATAACTGAAGTCCCAACACACCATGATTTAATTTTTGCTATAAACAGGAGATATATATTTTGCCTAAAGATAGTAAGATGAAAGTGCAAGCCCATCAATAAATGCATTCCTATTAGAGACAGGTTTTTCAGAGTTAAAGATCTGCATTTTCATTGGAAGAATGGTAACAAAGCACTCCTAGCAATGGGAAAACAAGAGGTCCCAGGCTATACGAGAATTTAATGAGATAGCACATATGCTGAGAAATAAGGATTTTCCTGATTTTTCCCATTAACTTTAAACTAATACTTCCTCTTTCACATTAGTAGTTTCCAATTAAGTTCATGTTATCTACTGACAATTTAAATGGACTGCTTGACTCCCCTACAAGATGAATATTTCAGAAGACATAACATTAGTAACTGCTCCTACAAGGGCAAACTTATGCAGATTCACCCAGCTGTTACCTAAAGAATGTACACTGTTCCCAGCTCTTCACTGGGAAGTGTGCACACCTCTGAGGGCAAACTGTAATCAAGACACCTAAATCACTTACAGCTGAAGTAATTCAAGATCTAGAAAATATTTCAGCAGGTCTGGTCTTTAGCACCTAGCTATAGACTGTGGCTCTAGCAGGTTTTTCTAAAATAGCTGTCAAAACAATTTAGTTTTTGCAATAATTAAAAGAAAAAATAAAGATATTTTCACAGAAGGTCTCTAATAGCTTCAGTTACAGTGTTCCAATTTCAGTGTACAATTAGTAACTTACCTTTTCACTCAGAGGCTTAAGTGCCTTTCATGTGGTTTATTTCAGGCTGCTCAGTCCCAGCTTTGAATTTGGGAATGCCCTTCAAGCTGATTTGCACAGCTAAGGACCAATAAACCAGGGACACAGAGAAAAGGACCTGTTCTCACTGAACTAGACTAAGTACAGGAAAATGGCATTAATCTGGTTCTTAGGATGAAGATCTTGCACTCAGTATTCAGAAACTCAATTATATAGTTGCATTGAAAAGCAATATCTGGATTACAGTAATTGTTGCAGGCTTGGCCTGCCTTCCCCTACTTTGGGTACCACCCAAAGTCAGGTACTGTTGCAGCTTGTCGACATAAAACAGATCTCATGTCAGACATGGAAACGAGTATCACATCCACTCCCCGTGAGTACAGCAGCTTCTCAAAAGTCCCACTGTAACTGCAGACCAGGGCTGGGAAACACAGCTGTATTCTCAGAACAACCTGGAAAATCCTTTTTCAGCAGCCTAGTGTCCTGCTTCCCCTTGCAGCTGTGGATTCAGGCTATCCGGAAGTTCACATCCCAATACAAGCACACTGCTGGCTGTACAATGTAACCCTGTAACACGGGTGCTTGAGTTGCTCGAGAGCCATATTGCAGTCAGTGCTACACAACACAAGAATTTCTTGGCTTTTGAGGTAAGGGCATGACAATAATATTCTCAAACAACGCATAAGGAGGATTTGTTTATAAAATGAGTCTTTAAAGGGTAATAAGACCCCTATCTTTGAACAATTGTTTGCAAGTGCATTATACTACTAGCTTCATGTCAAGAAAGCACCCAAAATCTACAGATTTTGGCAAGATAAAGATTGTATACTTCTTAATCGGTATTGAGTTTAGTGTTTTATTCAATACTGCTAGAACATTGTCCTGTGCTGCTAGAACCACAAGTTCATGGAGAAACCATTGAAAAACAAACCAGCAGTGAGGCTGAATAAGGAGAAGGAAGGCAACAACAGTCAGCACTTCCAACTTACAAAGTAGGAATACTAGGTGGTGCAGTTTGGAAGGTAACTTCATGATGCAATGAATTAACTTTGGGACTGAAGCTCACATACACTCTACTAAATTAACCCTGGGCTTAACAACTTCGATTTTAAGTCCTATGAAAGATAATGCCATGCTGGAATATGATAGTTATCACATGAAGAGCTACTTCATGTAGCTGTTAGCTATCAAACTATTCCTCCTCAACTTTGTCCTACGTTAGCTGACAAAGGAACTACCAATCCATTTTTGACACAAGTGAGTTAGCAGTAACCTACTAAACCAGAAAGTGTCTGGCATTGTATCTGGTATCAGACAACAGCTTGAAAATACAAGTATTTGCCATCAAATCACATAAGTTTGGAAGCAAAGGTAAGGTTGGGACCACAGTGGGTCATCTGGTCCCATTACCCTGCTCAGGCAGGGTCATCCTAAAACACATTGCACAAGATTGTGTCCAGATGGTTTCAAATATCTCCAGTGAGGGAGACTCCACAACATCTCAGCAACCTGTTCCACACACACAGAGTAAAGAAGTTCTTCCTCATATTCAGGTGGAACTTCCTGTCCACCAGTTTCTGCTTGTTGCCTCTTTCCTATTGCTTGGCACCACTGAGAAGATCCTGGCTCCATCCTCTTGACACCTTCCCTTTGGATACTTAAATACATTGATAAAGTCTCCCCTCAGCTGTCTCTTTTTGAGGATGAGCATGCGCAGCTCCCTCAGCCTTTCCTGTAAGAGAGATGCTCCAGTCTCCTAATCATCTTCGTAATCCTCCACTGGACGTGCTCCAGGAGTTCCATGTTTCCTGTACTAAGGAGCCCAGAACTGGACACACAACTCCAGATGTGGCCCCACCAGGGCTGAGCAGAGTGGCAGGATCACCTTCCTTGAGCTGCTGCCAATTCTCTTCCTGATGCCCCCCAGGATACCATTGGCCTTCTTGGCCACAAGGGTACACAGCTGGCTCATGAACAGCTTGTTGTCCATCAGAACCCCCAGATCCTTGTCCACAGCACTGCTCCAGCAGGTCACACCCAGCCTGTACCGATGCAAGGGGTTATTGGTCCCAGGTCTAGGACCCTGCATTTGTCTTTGTTGAATTTCAGACAGTTCTTCTCTGCCCATCTCTCCCAACTGTCAAGGTCATGCTGAAGGGCTGCACAGCTTTCTGAGGTCTCTTCCAGCTTTGTACCATCAGCAAACCACTTCTAACAGCTGACAGACAAGCTTTGTGTCCCCCTAGCTTGCTCACATCTTCCTGAATAGCTCCACTGCCAGCCAGCAAGAAGTTCTATGGTAACCCACAATATTCCTCCCACTTTCCCCCCCTAAATCAATGGTATTTGGTCTTGAAACTGTTTATAAATTGACCTAACACTGAAGAAATCTAGCTGCAAGATGTGAGGGGAAAAAACCCTTCCACATAACAGACAGAGAAAAAAGTTACTTCCAGGATTCCTCAAAGCTGAGGTATGAGTGTGTTTATCTTCTATTTGGACACCTGTAGTGTTTTGCCTCTTGTGAGATGAAATCAATCTAAAATGATATTTCAAATAATTGCTAGGATAAGTGACCTATGCATAAGGAAGCCAAGTAAAACCACCCAGAACACTTGGTTAAGAGGTAAGTGTTCTGACAACCTTTTATCATGGATAATAGGGTAGAGATATGCACTGGTCTTTTCCAATCATTTCTTGAAGTCTTGTGACACTAAAAACAATGACAGAACTGTTCTTTTTCTATTCTTCCCAGCAAGCTTACCCACTTTCAATTTTCAACCATTGCCATTAGAGATAAGCAAAACAAGACAGAATTTCCTTAAGACAGGCTTAAGAAAGCATTCTCTTCAAATTTGTTTGGCTATAATTCTGTTTAAAGATGAATATCCAAACCTGATATATTAGACCCCCAAAAGCCAGTTTTATTCCCATTAGTTTGAAGCATTGCTTCTGTAAACACACAAACAACCTACATAGTAGCTCTGCAGAGGCAATTAGTGCAATAAGGCAGAATAGAGAGAGACATTGCCTAGGCAGGAAAAAGACTTGCCACCATACAGCAGTTTAAAACACTAAAAAACCATACAATACTAAATAAAAGCAACCAAACATTAACAAAAAGCCTGTTTCTGAAGATGCAAATACACACTTGAGAGTTGTGTGTCTAATTGGAATAGCTGAACATTGTACATGCCTTTATTGCAACATCTCTCTAAAGAAGTTACAACACCCAAGATGAGGTCATTTCTCTTGAAATAACAACTCAGCTATTTCAACAGAACACAGAATACATACACAAAGAATTCCCCCATCTTTCTGACTAGGAATCAAAGCACCCATTGAGGTATCCAGCTCTTAAGTTAATGGTATATGACAACGTGATTTTGTATCCAAGACATTAAGATTACTCAATAAAGACAAAATATTTAGAGAGAGAAAACTTGATATGGCTAAAAACATACCTGGCATGTACTTTTATTAGGGCAACATTTGCAAAGGCAAGCATTTATTTTAATATCAATGTTCAAGGCCCTTTTTCTTCACTTTCCCTCTCCTTGCATTTTAAAAATAGTAGTCACAAAGTAACCAATGTAAAAAAAGACTATAGCCTGAAATGAGACTTCATAATTATATTACAAGAACATTCTGCTATTTTAGTTTATTTTCTCTCTAGACAAGTTTTAAACAAGTAACTAATGTGCCTAAATGCAAAGATGAACTCGTTTGAAGAAGGATGTGATGTCAGCTCTATTTACTTTTCATTATCAAAAAGTGTGCTGCAGTGTTTACTCAGTTAGCAATCTGCAAGGATTAAACACACTTCAGTACAACTCTTCCTCTGCCTCTTTCATAGGAAGGCCTGGCACCTACAGACTATGCAAAGCTGAATTTGCTACAAAACTACATTTTCTTGAAGTAACGGACCTCATGAAACTTTTCTACCAGGAAACTCAAGACTACAACATATCCATTACTGTAACTCTGACTGTCTGATTAAAAGCAAGATGCACTGAGAAACAAGAGCCACGATGAAATACATGTATGACTTGCAAATCATAAGAATCTGGGTTTTTTTGCCATGTTTTATTTTGGAGACTGTGGAGGCAGAAAAAGTTCTTTGAAATGCCAATTCCAACCACCATGTTCTCTTCATAACTCATGTTAGGCTGAGAAACTCTATAAGCTTATCCCCATAATGCATATTAAAATTATGATATTGCTGCCCAAGCCATTGGTGAATGGTTTAGGCTTAAATGACTTCTACCTTTAGGATAAGAGGAAATAGATTTATGTCTGTACATACGTTTTATCCACTTATTATGCATTTAGTCATGGCTCAAAAAACCCAAAAAAACTTTCAATTCACTCTATGTGAAATTGTTAGGTTGGAGACGACCAATGAAAAGAAAGCAAAGGTGATTTTACAGAACTGTTTAAAACCTCAAGATATTTCTTGCAAGAGAATAAGGGACATGGCAAGCACTTTTGGGCTGATTTTAGTATGGTGCCAGACCCATTGAAAGCATCACTGGCTTTTGGTTAATCAACACACCCATACAGCAGCTGAAGGATTTTAGTGGGTTCTTTATCTAACTGGAAAGAACTGGAAGGTGACACAGACTGATGTGAGCTATGGTTACACCTGTATTAGCAGTAGGGTGGTCTTGGGAGACTACATGGCTAAGTTTTGCTGGGGAAAAGCACTGCCCACATTGCTGCATTTCAGGCAGATCAGTCACAAGTGCTGAATCAGAGTGTTGTCCCAAGCCAGGTACTGAACAGAGAGCTAACATCTGCCAAGCCATAACTTCCATAATGCAACAGGAGCAAATTCAGTGTTAGTAAGTGACCCACTGTCCACATGTGCACATCTCCAAGTTTAAATAGCTGCTTCTGACCAGAAAGCCAGGGCAGTACCACTTCATCCAACAGCAGCTTACTGGCTGGGTTTCCTGTCAATAGGCGCATTAACAACTTTGGGAGGAAAAATAAAGCATTGGAATTGACAGATCCTCAAGATCCAAGTACTGTTATGCAGCCAGCAACAACATCATTCATCTCTGCCACTCACCTTCCCAGATCACAAAGTAAAAAATTAACATGATTTTTTAAAAAATGTCTCATTGGTCTAAGATACTCCTCTACACCACTAAGTGTTTTTCTTACTAGTGCTTTCATTTTCATTCAGAATTACTTGCAAACTAGAAGCCAGCTATTTATGCCAACACACTCGGTTTCCAATGTAAAGAAGTTCCAAAAGCCATTACAACAGTGAGGTTGCACAGCATTTTCAGAAGTTTTTCAATACCAAAAATCTGAGGCTTATAAGACACTTCCAAGGTAATGTAAGCTATAGCAGGTAATTTACATGCTGTTTGAATAGGCTTTCCTTCAGCACTAGCTGAGAAGCAATTCTAACACTCAGTAGCTCTAAGAAGAAAACAAAACCTACTTACTGATCTTTACGAAAATTTAAATTAACTGCAGGGTGCCACAAGGCCCAATAAAATACTTGTTCAACTCTCATTACAAAATCCACATCTGTAAAAGACTGCAGACAGTGAGAGGCTGCCAAAATTCGCAAGTTTTCTTAAACCAGACAGGTCTACTCACACCAGACCAATAAATTGTTTTGATTGCTTGCACTTTCCCAAACCCACTTCAATATTAAGACTGTTGTCCTGCATCTCTGGCTGGAGATCTGCAACAAACAGCAGTTTTGTGTCTCTGACAGGCTGAATGCCTTTCAGAAATTTGCCATATATCCATCACATTTGCTACACATCACAAACTAATTCCTTACTCACCATCTGACAGCCCTCTACTGGAGCCCAGCCCCTCTGCTATGAGGACACACTTCTGATCAGTATCACAGACTTTTCTTCTTCCTTCACCAATAACTCTAAACTAGAAGCTCAGCACAAATGCTTACTAATTGTTGTGGGTTTGGAGGTTTTTTCTGATGTTTTGGTAACATCAATGACAAGCAGCAGACTGTGTCTTGGTTCCATAAACGGACAATAAGTAAGACATCCACAATTTTCTTGTGAGTAGGAAGCAAAGTAAGAGAAGAAACCAACATAACACTTTTGGCCATGGAAGACAACAGCTGTGAGAACTGCAAGTTGGTGTAAGATTAATACCAAAACCATAAGGTTTATTAAGGTTGCCTTCTAAAATTATTTCTTCTCTCTCAAAAGAACTGTTTCCAAACTGTGAATGAAAACAAGTTTCCCAGCCAGACTCCATGCTTATGTCTTCATGTTGTTGTCCTCTTCAAAACCTAGTGAGTTCATTGCAGTTGAGAGGTAAATATAGCAGAGTTGAGTGGAAAACTTTCATGCTTACTTACTCATTTTTATAAGTTACTAATTTAAGTTTTATAAGTTACTCATTTTTATAAAGTGATATGAAACAATCTTACCTTTCCTATTTCCAAATAACTATATTTGACTACCTCTTCGTTTCAGATAAAAGAGAAAGTAAAACTTGTACTTTACCCTTTTAACATAAGCCATGAGTATGAGTACCAAAGACCCTACAATTCCCAGTTCACTAGTTCTTTCCTGGGATGACTAACACACATACCAGAGGGAAAAAAAAAATAGCTATTAGCCAGTACCTCTTAAAGTGTGACTGAGAAATGCAGCCTATGCCTTTATACCACAATGACAGGAGCTAGGTGATGACACAACCCTGCTTTTGCAGCAACTGACTGAAAGCCAGCATCTTATGAGCTGTGTTTTTAGGCATCAGCAAATTGGTAGAGCCTCAGGTGATCCTTCATCTGTAAAGTTAGCCATTTCCTTCACCAAAAAGACAGAAAAATGCATGAAACAATATCCTTAGAAACACAAATGTTAACTATTAAATGTCTGTGCATGCTTGTAAGATCAAAAATCAGACATTTTACAAGTTAGCTTTGTGTTTAGGGTTGGAGGTTTTTGTTCTTTCAAATTCCTCATATCACTCATACTGAAGGAGTTGTTTTTTTAAAAACCCTTCTTTAACACAAGCAGCTATCCTACTTGTTAGTTAGCTGAAACTCAGACCAGATAATGCAGGGTGGCAGAAGGTATCAGCACCAGAATGTACTCCTCCACATGACTATGCCTAAGAGATAAGTGGATAAAACATCTGTGACCCTGCAGGAAGAAGCCAGGGCCAAAGAACAAGACACTATCCTGCATGCTTCCTGCTTGCTCTTATCAGCTTCCTGAACACACTGCACACAGGAGATAGCACAAAGAATAGGCGCTAGCAATGCCACCTCCGCCGTGCAGTGTCTTCAGCTGTTGTGGGTTTGGAGGTTTTTTCTGCTGAACATATTTTGGTAACATCAATGACAAGCAGCAGACTGTGTCCTGGTTCCATAAACAGAGAATAAGTAAGATACCCACAATTTTCTTGTGAGTAGGAAGCAAAGTAAAAGAAGAAGAAACTAACGTAATACTTTTGGCCATGGAAGACAACAGCTGTGAGAACTCCTCTCAATTCATTTTTGTCCCTTCGAAAGCCTACTGAAACCTTCAAATTAGTTATTGGCCAACAAAAATCCAGTGTCAAACTCTGATCCACATATAGAGTAACAGATTCCATTTTTTCTAATGGCACAAACAGTAGTGTATAATAACCTACTTCAAAAACTGCAGAGCAGAGGAGGTCAGGCATTTGTTACCAGACTGTCAGTAAGCGATTAACTGCTCAATTCAAGCAAGCAAGCAACTGACATTATAAGAGGCTTCTCCTTTGTCCCTGGACGCCTTTCTAAATAGCTGTTCTCTCTACAGCATAGAAGCAGGTTCGTTTATGAAAGGGAAGTAAAGCAACACCCTTAGTTCTGAACACCGAGCATCTACTGCCTTTTTAAGGGAGCAAAAAAGAGGAAGGCAAACAGAGCAATCACACAAAGAAATTTCCAAAGTTTCTTTGGCTCACTTATTTAGGTTGTCAAATCATGTATGTTGATTTGGTAACGTTTATTTTGTAAAACAAAGTAAAAGAAGATGAAAAATGTGAAAAATAAAGCTGACTCTTCACTAGCTTCCCAGAAGCGCCAAGAGCACGGAGACTTACAGCTGAGGAAAGCACAGGTTACGTTCGTTGCTTTTTGTTTACTACGTATCACTACAGCAGTTTACTGATGCGTCTAAAGGCAGCAGGACACAACGCAGGTTTAAGAAGCCAGCAAGAAGTGGGTTTTCTCCTGTATCCGACTAACAGCCCAGTTCACGGGCTCTCGCCAAGCAAGTTAAAAACTTGCCGGCACTTATCGGTCCCAGCGGAAGAGAGTCCGCGCGGCCTCCCCGCACACGAGGGGACGGGCGCAGCCCACGGCCGAGGCGGGGGCTCGCAGAGCCCGGGCC
>WEIV01005148.1:103126-180248 GCA_013390005.1 Calyptomena viridis
GCGATCTGTGAGTAGCGCGGCTGCGCGGAGCAGAGCGCTCGGGGAGCGCTGTGGCGGCGGCGGCCGGGGGTGATGGGGTTTGCTCGGATTGTGGCGACGGGGGCGGCCTGTGGAGGGCAGCGGGGTGAGCCCGGCCTGGAGGGGATGCGGCAGCGGGAATCTTCGCTTTGGGGCGGGCATGCGCTTTGTTTTGTCTGGTGAGCATCCTGTATTGTTTCGATGGTCCCTGAACTTTGTTATCCTGCTAAAGACGAGCTTTGTTAGAGTCAGGGTCTCTGTCACGGACGTGTAGCTGCCGTGCTGTCTCTTCATACCCGCCAGATGTGTTTCCAGGGATGAAGTGTGGCTTTGAGTAGAGCTGCTTAGTTACCTTCTTCAGAGCATACAGCTAAACATGTGTCGTAGTAAAAGCATGAATGAATGTGGTGATAAATATTTGGTACCCTAAAAGGAGTAAGACTGATAGTGTGAAACAAGTCTTTATAGTATAATGAAATATGAGATATTTAAAAGTGATCGTTCATCATTGCAAGCAGGGTAGTTCACATGCAAACTTAAATTATATAAAGAACTGTTCAGGGGTGCTTATGAAGTTCAATTCATAAAAGTTTATGGAACATTGGATAGCAGTGACACTGATGATTAAAGTTTATACTTCAATATCCTTCATTGATAGTGGTTTGATAACCATGTCCTTATGTAAGTAAAAATTCTCCTTTTCACCTTCCCTCCTACACCTGCTGAAGTCCAGCTTTAAAGAACAGATGGGTTTTGAGATGTGACCTGAGAGAGAAGGGGAATGAGGCTTGACAGACTTTGTTTTCAGCATGAGTTCCTGGGGTTGCATTTCCTGTATCTTTGCTGCTTATTGCTGTTCTTTTGTTATTTGCTACTTCTTTCAGTTAAGGCACAATTACTACATTAAATTAATAGACTGCTTTGCTGAACCGATAGATCCTAGCCTTCAAAAAACCAAAACATTTAGATCTTCCAAAAATTTGGCTAATAGTTTTGCTGAAGTTTGAAAGCGTATCTCCATTAGCACTGTTGCAGACTCTAAGGGCCAACTCAGTGTGGCTCTGTAACATCTTACCTTGGAAAATAAATTCCTATCTTGAAGTCTCTTCTGGTAAAGGCAACTGTGTTGTATTTTTTTTTCCCTAAGTCCTTGCTCGACTCCAGCTGAACTGGCAATACGAGGCAGATGCATTTGTACCACTCCATATGTTCCATTAATGACTGATTTTTATATATGAAGTCAGTTAAATAGGTGTTATATTCTGGCATTTTCAATTTGGAAAAAGTCATTGATTTTAGCCAAAGTATGTTCATCTGTTACTTGAGTCAATTTGATTGCTGTGACCAATCTTCAGGTAGCTTCTAGTCCATATGTCCAAAAATGCCACTTTCACTGGATGTCAGCTAAAGGCATCTTAATTTATGCAGGGCTGTGAATCCAGTAAAAAGAGTAACAGCAATCACTATCCTCTGAATACGTACCCAGATTGTGTACAGAGGTACTATGACTTGCAGACAACTTCATCTAGGTAAAATGAAGGTATTTTTCCATCAATTTTCTTTCCATTTTACCTTGTAAAGACAAAATTCATAAGATATCTCGAATCAAATTTAAATTTGTTCAGGATCAAATTTAAATTGTTAACACCTGGTAATCGTCTTCTGTGAATTCTGCCACCAGGTGGTGTCATAAGATTTGAGTTGTCCGACTTGAGCTGATTCTAGCAAAGTGGGAAGATACTGTGCATTGCAAGCAACTTCTTTGTTTTTATAAAAGTGTTTTTCATGTTTGTAGTGTAAAGGTTTGGTTTTTTTTATCAAGTCCTAGACTATGTTACATTTTGGTCCGCAGATGGTGGAGCTGCTGCTGTTCAGCCCTGGGACAAACTGCATTAGAGAGATGGAAAAATTTAGACAGATCCCAGTATTTCCATTGCTGGGTCATTAATGACTGCTATGTTAACGTCTGGACTTCTTAACTTGAATTTTCTTGGCATGAAAGCTCCTCATACTGAAGAGTGACCTGACTATCCTGGTTCAGGTGTCTCAAATCACTCTGCAGTGGTTTTTCATACTCTATAATGACAGTATAAATAGTAAGCTATCATGATAGCAATAAGTCATTTACTTTCACTAGGTAGGAATTATTTCAATTTACAGCAAAGAACACTTAGTTTGGATATTGTGAAATTATTAGCATTGCTAATTGAAAGATGCAATTTGATTGTGTCTTAAAGTGTATATGTACTTCTGGCCTGTGCCCTGTTCTTAGGTTTGCATAAAGTAAAAATAGAAGTCAATGAAAACTCTTTGTTCATGCCAGGTGTTCCTGTGCCCACGCTCATCTGTTTAAGGTATTTCTCTATATTGTCCTTGTCTCCAGCATACTTTCCCAGTGTATTGTAATAAAACACTCATACTCGTGGGATAATGTTCAAACAGTTCCTGCTAGACATCTTCTAGGTTAGTCAGTGGAGTAAATTTTATTGCTTTTATCAGGAACTTAAAAAACTTTGACCTGTGAAATAAGTCTTCTCTCCTGGCTTAATGTCAAAACAGTTGAGCAGTTGTCTGCCCAGTTAAAACATTTGCTTCTGTTCTGAAGAGTCTAGTGTACCCTCAGTCTGTCACATGGGTGAAGTTAAATCTTGGAAAGCAGCTTTATCTTAAAAGTTTGGCTTCTGATACAAATATTTTAACTACTGGAGTGTAATGTGATTTTCCCCTTTGCCATGTTTAAAAGAAACCTATGACTACAAAGTGGTTCGTAGAGTTTGTATGCATGATAGTGTGCTGGAGGGAAATAATGCTGGTAGTCATGACTTCACTGTAGTCTTTAAGTTTCTGTCTGTTGATTGGTTTAGATTGATCAGATCAGCATCTCGGAAGGAAGGTTAAAGTGCCCTCCCACAAATTCTCAGAAGTAGGGTTGAGGTAATTAGTAAAAGTTGTTGTCTAGGAAGGAGGCGCATAGTGGATTCTGATGCCTCAAGGGAAACAAATCTGGGAAGGAAAGATAGTCTGTGAATGTTGGTGCTTTATTCCATTTAATTCTGCTTGAGGCAATGAAATTTGAGCATAGGCCTCTGTATTATTAGTATTACTATTCTACAACTCAGCTGTTATGTGTGCAATTGGTTTCTGCAGGAGAGAAGTCACTAGAGCAATAAGAATGACATCTCTGTGAGGAGCATGTTGCTGCAGAACATTCTGCACAGTGAATTTGTAGACTCCTGTTCTTCTCAAGTGTTGAGTTTCCAGTGGTATCTGCAGGGACATGCATTAGGTAGGCTCTCAGACAGGCCAGAACTGCTGATCTCTGAAACCTGCTGAGGATTTCTAGACAGCTGGAATGCCAGGCTGCCCACCCCACTCCATGGCACTTGTGGCTTTATATAGTCATAGTATTCAGCCACTAATCTGTAGCAGATTTAATCTTGACATACACTTTTAATGTATGTTATCCGGTAAGGTGGAATAACTCTGGACAAATGGATGTTGTAGCAGGAAGTGGTCTTAATGCCTTATTTTCTTTGTAGACTATTTTTACTTGTGAGGAGTTCTCCAAGATCTCTGTAGCAGACTTGCTTAATTTAATTAAAACTGTGTAGTGTTTCCAAGCTCTGTGCAAGTGCAGGCTATGGGCAGGTTGTATTTCCATCATATAGTTGTAAAATGCTTCTCTTCCCTTTAAAACGAACAAGTGAAGAATCACCCACTGAAGAGTTACATTCCCTCAAAATAGGAAGTTTTTGTAACATTTTGTTTGTTTTAAAGGCTTTACATTTTGCTTGTCATGCGTTTCTCCTTTATGTGGTGGTGGGGGTCTTTTCGGCAAGGCCGTACCTTTGCCTGCAGTTTCCTAGTTTTTTAGACTAGATCATATTCCTACTCAGGTCCCTTAAAAAGTAGTTTCCTGTGTTATAGAGCAAGTTGGTGATTTCAAAAGCACGAAGTGTTAAATCTGATAAAAGCTTGAAGGTTGTTTATGTTTAAAGTTTGTGATTTCTTTGTTGTTAAGAATTTAAATGTCTGCATTTATGTAGAGAAAGCTCTGTTTCTGAAGTTTCTTGGTATGAAAGTTTTGCAATTGGACAGACCAGTATATGGTGAGATGAAATGCTTTCAGTGACTACATGGCTTGAAAGCTGACTGGTTCTCGTTGATTTTGCCTAGTGACTGAGGAAGTACAATTGATTTATTATGTGATTCAAAGTACTTAATGGAGATTCTTTTACAGTGAAATTGAAGTACTCAATTAAAGTGAGCCATAGATTTTATAGCAGTATTTGAGAGAAAGCTAATGATAACGGGAAGTGCTTTATACCTATGTAAGACAGTAAGTCAAGGGGTGGTCTGGAAATAGATTGCATCTATGTTCTCCCACTCCCTGTAGCATCTACTGAATCTGGACTTCTGAGTCCATGCCTCTGAGGGCTTCTCTCTGCAGAGATGAAAGTTTCCCTTTTCATAGTGACATCCAATAGCATTTGAATTCCATTAGTATTTTTAGTACTCTGTCATAAGTAATGCCCAGCTGATTGGGCAGTTAGCTGAAAACTCTTCCTGTAATCGTGTATAGTTACTATATGTTTTAATTAGCCAAAACAGGTGTAATGTTAGCTCTGGTGGTGGAAGCTTTTTAATGTTACGTGCTAACTGGCCTGCTTTTCCTGATTTAAGTCCCGTGATGCTTTCAGCTTGTGCAGAATGAATTCTGTAAATACTTAGATAATCTTGAACAAGATCCTCAACACATGTAGGGCATTACTCTGCTAAACTACAAAGTAGTGCTAGTGAAGGATGTTGGGGAAGTACAGAATATTTTAATGCAAGAGGAAGTGTCTGAAATTGGTGCAAGGATTAGCAGTCTTGCTTTTCATGAGTACATCCTTATTGATTGCATTAAAACAACTTTCCTATGTTGGATAGGTATCTAAACCTTTGTCACTTCTGTATGATCATTAATAATTCCCTTAGATCTGTTGCAGCTGCACGGATCTGTGTGTAAACAGTATGTTGACGATATCCTACAGTACTCACCTAATAACTTACTGGAAAATCATGAGGCCACAATATCTCATTTTTTGTCTCTTATTAGCTTAAACTTTCCTTAACTGCTGTCCCAGTTCAAATATGTTTTAAACCAAGTTATACTCTTAATATGTGCTTTTAAAATAGTTTGTTCCAAAAGATGATGTTTCTGTATCTTGACGTTCCATGAAGGCAGGTACTTTTGTATGCGCATCACTAATATCAGATGAATTTATATGAATGTTCTATATGACCGAGGCTGGTGCAAAGTTCTGAATGATTTATACCTTTGGTTGGGGTTGATTTGTCAAAATAAATAGCTGTTATTAATGATTTGCATACAACAGATGCCAATGTGATGAAGCTGAAGAGTGCATATTTAAACACAATGAGGTATTTCACTGGGATCAATAATGGTGGTTAGGGAACATAACTGAATTTCCTGTTGTGTTTTAAGTGTGTTTGTTTTGGTATGATCATGTGGATTTTTTTAGGGAGGAAACTCTCTGTTATCTAGAGGTGAAAGGGCTATTGCACTCTCAGTTTGTTCCCCTTTAAGCTGGACAGATGCTGTTTCATACCTTAACTGTAAATGGACATGCAGATCTGGAGGAAAAGAGTTATTTGTCAAAGAATTACTTTTTGAACTTCAAGGGGTGTGGTTTAACTTGCCGATTGTTGTTTACAGTCAGACAGTACCACTGAATGTCAGAGCTGCTTTAGGTAATCTAGGTTTGGTAAAAATCCAGTTCTTGCGCTTTGGTCACAGCTTCTAGTCAGTACTAGATTTGGAGGTTTTGATGCCCCTGATACAGAAGGCTGATGTTTAAAAACTACAATTAACTTTTTAGGATTAGCTGTGGAGAAGAGCTGTTGAAGAAGGCCTCCTGCAGGTTGAGTTTGATGGTATTAGTTAAGTTAGCTCTGAAGTTGCCTAATATAGCAAAGCTTGAAAGGATTTGTATTTTTGTGTAGACATACTCATCTCTTTCCAATTTAGGGTGAGGAGCTGCCTCTGCCAAGTCAATAAAAAAATTACAGTAATGCTCACTCATTCTGCATTTTAGTATATTTTAAGAAAAAGAAAAGGGAAAGATTGTACCCTATTACCTAAACAGGCACGTCTGTATTATAACTTAGGTTGTTGTGTACCTCTCTAATTTAATCGCTGTCCTTAGGAGTTAAACATTATGATAACGAAAATGCATATGGCATTTAATTTGACCAGTAGCTGCTTTCATTTGCATATGTGCAAGTCTTAAGGAGATCAGTGTTAAAATGCTTAATATTCTGATGCAAAGTTTTGTGTTATCTTGTACTGTTGGGGAAATCAATAACTTTTGTTAATGATTCAAATGCATAAGGTACCCATGCAGAGCATGGTGTTAGAGAATGTATCTTTAGAAAATGCTGTCTAAATAGAGTATTTCAGTACGTGTATATGTGTAGTTTTTACAGAGGCTAATGAGAAAAGCGCCAAATTAAATCACTTTAGGTTTTATTTTATGGTGGCTAAATGGATTGATAAGCCTTGAAGAATGATAAGCCTTTCTTATCATGAATGGCCTTCATTTAATTTTCCTCAAACATCTTCCTTGGGCCTTCCTGTGTACCAAAATGAAGATCTGAGTTTGCCCTGCTTGGTTTCCCCAGTTTCTTATCTCCTTGTCATTAACCTAGTTCAAAATTGTTTTGTTAATCTGATTTGAGTAGCTGAGAAGATTCATAAAGATTTCTGCTTGCAGAATGAGTGCCATGTCTTGGAGGACAAGGAACAAAATGAAGGAAAGGGAAAGCTACTTGTTACTTTAGATGTTGTAGATGACTATTCAAAACTACCTTATTTATTTTTGAAGGCTATTAATTATTCGTGAGAGGCATATATTTCCTTAAAGAAGCTCAGCCCAAGTTTTTATGAATAGTAACTTTTTTTACTTTTCTTAATAAAATGGATTAATGAAAAAAGTAATCCTGAATGTTGGTTATTTTAAAATTATTTTTATTTGTAGGTATGGAATAAGATCTTTCCAGAGTGATAAGCATGGTTCTGCAACGAAAATGTGTATTATGTCACACTGTGTACAACTCAAAAAAGGTGAATAACTAATGCTTTGCATATCAGTAGATACTAATATGAAACATGTATGAGAAATGCTTCCGTTTTAAAATTGTGTGAAGTACAGTTTCCATCTACTAGGTATAGTTTGCTCTAGGTCTGTTGCAAAGAATACTCTTGCATGTGCTTTGGAGTCTTTTTCTTGAAATGAACTGTGCACTGTGATTGATTCTGAGTGTTTAAAAACATTAGATCTGTGAGTTTTATATTATTTTATAAAGATACTAAGGTGAAAAGCACAGTCATTTGGCAGTAAATTGTGATGTGTTAAGAATACTGTAATACACAATTTTTCTAATTCTCTTTGGGAAGTCTTATGTTTCCATATGAAAGGACAAAATGGAATTGTGCAGCACAACATGTATTTTCATTAGTTCATCAGTTTGGTGTGCATCTTCTATTTACTGCATATTATGCAAAGTGTGCATTGAAACGGAGTGTTTCTTAATGGGCCTTTGTGTATTGCTCAGCCACATGGCATGTGGAGATGTTGTGAATGCCAATGTATTAATTCACACAACCCTTCAAGGTTGAAGATGGTCCTTTCCCTTTGCAGATGGGATTTCAAGGGCTAAAGAATATAGTGATTAGTATGTGTCCCCTGGAGATTTCCAAACACTTTGGGTCAAGCACCAAAAGACAGTTGAATCTTCTGAACTGCTTCCTTTTGCTAAATGATGAACATTCTTGCTCTTCCAACAGCTCCTTTTTGAGAATTAATTGGAAAAACACTGCAGTTCATGGATCAAGGTTACTGTAAACAACAAACTGACATGTTTTTTATGTCTCAGTCTCTGAAGTGCATCTAGCAGAGCAAAATATTATGTGATTATGAAATTACAGCTATATTATAATAAAAATACAGAAAAATTGCCCTAGTTGGACTAGTAAACTGTTTTAAGTGTTGCATTCCGAGTGGTCAATGAGACTTAATTAAAATGACTGTCAACAGTAATTTGTCAAAAATCAGTTTAATAAGCTTTGCTACATACACTGTTATTCATCTTTCTCCTGGAATTTTGTTTCCTTTGTGTTGAATTTTAATGATTCCTGTGTCCTTAGGAAGGGTGACATATAACTTCCTGAAAGTGTGCCTACTTGTGCTTTCACAGCCATAGAAATGGGAATGACAACTGCTACAGACCTATAGGAGTAGAGTACACCTTTGTGCAAGGCAGGAGAGTTCTCAAAAGTGAGCTTTTCAGGTGCAATATACTGTTTGTTTTGACCAATTTTATTTTTTTCCCCTGTGTTGAAGGAGATGGAAGAACACATGAGAAGCATGCTTCACCACAGGGAACTTGAAAACCTGAAGGGAAGGTATGAAAACAAATCTTGTGTCCTTCCTCTCTGTGCATTTAGTATGTCACTCTCTGGAAGAACTCATGACCTACTTCCCATACAAGCTGAATTGAACAATTTATTTTTATGCATCACTTGGTAGCATGCCTTTCCATAAAGCTGGCAATGAACATGTTCTCTTAATGTCAGGATCTCAGGAGGCAAACGATGTGGAAGAAAGCTCACCTGCATTTCTTGGACTGCAGTGAAATAAAATTATTTTATTCTTGGCAGTTTCATGCTTGGTTTCTTGGAAGCACTAGATTCTGCCTTTGGCAGAATCATCAACACTGGTATTTTTCTTTTTAAAATAGTCTGGGTTTGGTTTTCTTTAATTTTCAATGGTGTGGAAACAGATGTTGATTTTTTATAGCACTGTGAGAAGACTGCTTGATTAACTGCCTTGCCATTTGCCATCCTGATCCAGTTGTTTGGTTGAGGGACTTAACCTTGGTGGATGATTTTTTCTTTCTGGTTTCCTTGATTTTATTTGCAACCTTTGTAGAGTAGGAAGAGGAAGTTAAATATCATCCTGATTATATGGAATCAAGTTGCAACTGGAGTACGCTTAAAAGTGTTCTCAATGTATATAGGTTTTGAGGTAACCAGAGAGATCAGACAGAATTAAATACTGTCAAATATTTTAGTATTTGATCTACAGACTAGTTTTTAATAATCTTGCAGCAGAAACTTTATATGGAAATGGCACATCTCTTTTAAACACCTTTTAAAGGACTAAGAAATAATCCTCTTTTCAACTCTTAGGAGTGTGGGTGATTCGTTGTGTCATGACACATATCGATACATGGGGAAAATAACAGACATAGATTTCTTCTGTTCACATGAGAACTTCTCATTCATGTAGCTTTTCTTCTGTTATTTTGTGTAAGGTGAGATCAGCTGTCAGGGCTCCAGGTCCCTTTTTTAAAGATTTAACTGTTAAAGAAAGGCTAAGTGTATTTAAGACTGATACCAATGTACACATGTTGTGCCAGGTTAAATTCAAGTAAAACTCTTAAACTGTTTTTTTTTTACAATGTGTCAAGACAAGAGGAAGTTAGAAACTTCCTTCTCTTCATTAATTTTTTATATGCATATATATAGCTGCAGAAAAGTGTCTGTGTTTGGAGTTTAAGATGATTTTACGTATGTGCCACAGATTAAGGTGTTTGTTTTAGCCAGCAGTATAGTATTTTATACTACTGTTATACATAACTTCCAAGTATTGCTGTAATTTGTCTGAATCAACACCTTGATTTTGGTTTTTTGGTGGTTTTTGTTTTGTTTTTTTTTTGTTAAGACTTCCAGAAAATCTGTAGCCTATGTGGGTACCCTCTTATGTCTGCTAACATTTCAAATTCTCTCCCTAAAATAAAAAAAAAAACAACTTATTCTGGGACAGTAGGTAAAAACATACTGCTTACCTTGAAGTGTATGTTAACTGTCAGTAAATAACCTCTCTTGTCTAATTGCTATTTATTTTTAATATCAAATTAATTTTTCTGGGGTTTCAAGCAACTTAGTTAACTGGGAAAAGAAGTTCCATCTTCAGAATCTCCATCATCAGCCTGTCTATAGGCAGGGGTTGTGTGGACTATAAAAATATTAAAATATATTTGAAAGAAAAACAGTTTTTCCCTCATGAAATAAATTTGGTTTAGTGGGATTCAGAAAATCTTCGTATCCAGATTAACAAAGTGTTATGGTTTGACTCTGGCTAAATGCCGAGAGCTCACACATATAGATCGAAAATTTCTCTGAGAAGGAAAAAAAACTTTGACTTTTGTGGTAAGGATTACAAGCAACTGTTTATTAACTACTTCACACAAGCAAAACAGGCTCTAACTTAGAATATTAAGTATTAACTACTACTACTACTACTAAAATCAGAACTTAAGAGTTTAAGAGTGGGAAGTTTGACAGATGTTACAGACACCTTTCTCCCCCCATCCCTCCCTTTTAAGATCTTTCACCTTCCCCCAGCAGCTCGGGAAGGCAGGTGTGTGTGGGGGGGGGGGTTACAGTCAGAGGTTTTTCTTTGCTGCTGTTCAGAAGAGAGAGATTCCCACCCCAGCTTTCCTCGTGGGGTCTTCTCCATGGAAACAGTCTGTTGCAAACTGCTTCTTAGTGGATTTGTTACTGACAACAGCTTTTTTCAGGTGGTGTTGTCACGTAAGTCACTTTACCATAGATGCAGTCGTTCAGGTGCTGCTTGGCTGCTTCAGTGTGGGTTCTTACAGGCCACCAGTCCTCCCAAGAAATGCTGCTCTGCTACTTAGCATGGGTCTCTTCTTCCCACGGCCCACAGGACTCTATCAGGCCCCTCTGCTCCAGCAAATGTCCCACAGGATCACAGCCTCTCTCCTCCAGCACTTCTGCTCCGGTGTGGAAATCTTCCAATCTTTCCATGGGTTTGCAGGTGAATCTTTGCTCCTATGATCCCCCACAGGTTGCTGTGGCCCCATTTCAGTGTTTAAGGCATCTTCTCTTTCTCCTCTTTCCGACCTTGGTGTTAATCAAACTTCTCCCTCTCTTCTCTCTTAAGTGGCCTTGATGTTCTACCCAGCCTTTTTTTTTCTCTTTTTCTTAAATATGTTATCACAGAAATGTTGTTGGCTGACCTTGGGCTAACTTAAAGCAGAGAGAATTCCAGCAGCTTCTTAAAGAAGCCTCTCTCCTAGCCCCCCCAGCTAATAAAAAACTCTGGCTACTTAAAACCACTACACAAAGTTGTTCTTGTGTCACATAGAGGAAAATGTATGAAACCAGCTTTTTGGAAGCTATTTCATTTCTTTTCAAATAACAGTTGCTTTTTAGATTGAGGGCATAAAAATGATAAGTATCTCACATTCCTCATCCTCTATATTTTTTTTTCTATCTCTTGCCATTGCTATCCCTTTCTCAGCCGTATAGTTCTTGTGGGATTTTGTTCTGAATTCAGCTACTTGAAAAGAAAATACAACAAAACAAAAAAAACCAAACAAACCCCAAATAATTGTTTCCTTCTCTCCTGTGCCCCACACACAATTAGGTCTTGGGAGCTAGAAATATTCTGAAAATGTGCCTGGGATCAAGTGCATTATTCCATTTGAGATCCGTTCTGTTGAGCATGAAGAGGACTTGTTCTGTTAATGAACAGTTGGAAAGGGATTGCTCTGAAACCAGAATGCTCTCTGCACTAGAAGCTGACTTTTGGCTTCTGATCAGCTAACTTGTAGAGCATTTCTGTTTAGGACTTTTTTCTTCTAACAATGATTCTGAGACCAGCTTGAAATTTCACTTATTTCTGGCTTCTTATCTCTGGCCTTCTACCTTAATTTTTTTTTTTTTCAGTTTAGTTTATGGCTCTTGAAGGTAACATGAATTTCTAGGAATTATATTGTGCCTGCAGCACCTTGTGAGTGATCTGACAATTTTTAGTTTTCCATTTCCATAAGACTGATACTAAGTTAGTTTCATCATCATTACATTTTGTATCACTAATGTAACCGTCTTCATTACTTTTATCAGAAGAATGGAAATGCATGGAAAATGTGTGTTCTCAGAATAATGACCTTAATTTTTCACTGTGCAGCAGCAACATTGTTGTCTTCCCCTGTGCCTCTTCTTCCTCCCATTTAAGTTTAGTTAGAAGTTTTTTAGGAGTCTTTTGAAGACTTGTCAAGCAACAACTACTTCAAGTAGAAAATATGAAGAACAAGCAACAGTCTTATGAGTGTACCTGAATTGTGTAACAGAGGATGATATCATTAAAGTGTGTGTAGTATCAGCATCTTGCCACCTTCAAATTTAGCATCCAACTAGAAGTCACGTTTTAGACTTCCTGAAGTGTAGTATGGAAGAGGTAAGGAAATGCACACAATGATTTACACTTTTTTCCTTCTGAAGTTAACAATCTCGAGGGCTAGATTGACTTTCTGAAGTATTTTGAGGCTCTTCTTCTCTTGAAGCCTTACTCCGTGTGCTGCATAAGGAGAATTGGATGCCAAGTTCAAATCTGTAGGGTATTGGGATTTTGTTTCCTTTTAACTGAAAGTGAAACAATGCTTTTGTATGAGAGACATTGAGTCTACAGTCTGAAGTACCATCCAGTAAACAAAGCTCTTGGATGCTTTTATACTGAGAATACTTTTGTCATGTTCACTTCAAATTTCTTTTGGCTGCCTCATTGAAAAACTAAGACTGTGTGATGTTCCTGTATGGTACAGGAATGTGTAGATGTGATCAATGTGGAGTCATGAAGTGTGGTAGTTCTGGCTGATATTAATGGGGATAAGGAAAGAAAAGATCTAAAGGAAATCTAAATTCTGTTAGGTGAACTCCTAGCCAATTCATTTTCAATTGAAGCAGTTGTTCATATAGAAAAAAGTAGTAGTGTTTTTTTCTTTAAACTCATGTAGATTAAGAGCAAGTCAGAAGTCTAGTCAATAGCCACCTGAGCCTTTTCTTACAAGAACCACAGCCTTGTAATTAGTAGGTAACTTGTAACTCGCAAGTTAGAAGCGATAGAAACAAGTTCTTTTTCCTCAGTCCAGCTGCTAAATCACTGGCTTTGTCCAAAGTAAATAAAACTTTGCATTTATTTAGTCTGTAAATGAGAATGATAGAAGTTTTATGAAAGGATTGAAACATGAGTCTTATGAAGGATGTGGATTGTTCTCTAAAACCTAATTAGTACCAGCGGGGTGTGTTTCTTGTGGAAGTGTCCTTCTGATTGAAGTGGAGTATTATGTAGACAAGTCATCTTTTTCAGCCTTGTGTGCTGGCTTCAGTTAAAAATAAGACTTATTAGCTATGCATAGCTGTGCCATTTATGAGTGTGTAGACAGTTTTTCCAATGGCATTAGTAAATTTACTGATATGGTTATCTTTATTGGATTAATGAGATAGCCCAAAGTACAGTATTATAGTATCTGGGCTTTGAATGTTTAATCTGAAATTAGTTAGGCTGCAACATACAAAATAAATATAAAAATTCTAATTTTTAATACCTAGTCTGTTTAAAATAAAACCCTCTCTAAGTGTGTTTGAATGACATTGTTTAAATATTTCAGTTATGTTAGTAAGAAAAACCACTGATATCCAGGATAAATAAAACAGCTGCTGACACTTCATTAGCCACTCTGGTAAGGGTGTTGGCTTAATATCTTGAGTGAAGGTGCATCTTTTGATCTTTTTCTCATTGTATTTTTAACCATTCTCCAAAAAAGTTGAGGATTCATGTTTGTCTCTTTCCATTATGGATCCCGTTTTCTTGACGTCAGTCATGAACTGTATTCTAATGCTTCTGTTCTAACTCAGCCTTTGGTCTCAAGTGTGCCATGGGGACATGCAAGGCTGCTTTTATGAATTAACTGGCAGAATTGAAAAAAACATTGTGGGGGCAATCAGTGAGTCTTAACTTGGTTAAGTTCGGCTGAGTTCTTTGCAGTGGACTATGCTCTGATTAATTTTTTTCTGATTTTTTTTTTTTTTACTGGTGAACATATTTTCCTTGATTGCGTTTATTATTAAAAACATATTTCCTTGACAATGGAGTATTGAAAGGATTTGTCAGAAGAACAAATGCGGTATTTTTAGAAATCTGACTTTCTTAAAAAAAAAAGGTAAAAAAATCTTGCAACCTTAATCCACTATTCAGTGAAACATGAGTAAAGCCATTTGTCTGACACAGCTGTCAACTTTCTCCAGCTGAAATAATTTCTGTATTTTTTAAGAGAAGTCCTCTAAAGTAGAAAGCAGACCTCATGCACACTTGAACCAAATAAAGTACAGTGAACTGAAGACACCCTCCCATCACTCACTGTGCCGTGGAGTTTTTGGATTCCAGGCAGCAGTCTCAGCTGTCCCAGTTTAGGTTGTGGTGTGTCAGGATTGGCTGTATCCATGTGCTACCTCCTCCCTTTTCTAAATTTCACTGGGGGAAGGCTCAAGGCAAGTATTAAATGTAGAAGCTGTCACCAGGCTTCCCCAGTGCAGCTGGCACCATGGACAGGCTTCAGAGCTCCTGCTAGCTCTGTAAGCCTTCCACTCTGCCTCCTCGCTCACTATGTTTCCTCTGAAAAGATTTTGAGTACAACAATTCAAGAAGAATTCATCCTCCCAGTTAATGCAGCTTTATTACCAAGTCTTTTACCTCTTGATTGTTGGAAAAAAATCTTTTAAAAATTGACCATCAAAAAACTAAACCTTGAAAGAAAAAGCCAAAGAATTTGAGTAACTTAAATATACTGAAGAAAACGTAGTTGCCGTGCACTCAGGCACATTCAGAGGAAACAAAGTAAGACCAGAGGTACTTGCCATGCCTGTTGGCAGAGTTGAAAGTCCACCCTCTGCCTCTCTTCCTAGGGAAAGCAACCATGAATGCCGGGTGTGCAGGGTGACATTGGTGGGTTTGTCAGCATATGCCAAGCACATCTCCAGCGAGCTGCACAAAGACAATGTTAGTGCCCATGACAGAAAAGAGGAAGAGAAAGAAGAGGCAGAAGAAGAATACCTTGACAAAGAACTCATTCAACTAATCAAGCAAAAGAAGGAACGGTGAGTTTTCCTTTCTCCTCTTAGGTCATAGAATTGCTTTTAACACAGTGAGGATACACTCCTAAGGCTTAGGTGCTTATTCAGTGTAAACTGCCTGTAGGCAGTGTGCTTGAGAGAACAATCCAAGAGACCTGTGTGGATATCGTAGTTTTGACGTGTAAACCTGATTCTGCTGAATGTCCTTGTTCTGTTCATCTATCACTAGTAAAGAAGTACCACTGTTCTCCATTAAAGGTAAAAAGAATCCCCAGTGTTGAATCTTGTGCTTTGAGAGCCCTAATGTTTTTATTTTAATATTTTACACCCTTTTAACTGAAAGGCTTAATAAATGTGACAATAATGCTATTATTGTTTAGGGTGGAGGATGTCTGTAGGAACCTGCCCTTTTAGAAACTGTTGCTGAACATGTGTTAAAAAATTTAGTATGTCTGTTTTTAAAATTATTTGGATTGTTCTTTCAGTGTCCCAGTGAGATCCCATAATCCTTGAATGTTTTACCTTGCTGCTTACCATTATCTACACATAGTCCTAGTTGCTCACTGTGAAATAGAAGGCTGCAGAAAGTAATAAGTATTGCCTTTTATTTTCCATGCAACTCTGCACATGTGCATTGCTTGTATGATGTTCCAGTTGAGAATGTTTTATTTGAGTAGATTTATGGCATGGCAATGGTATTAAAGAGGCATATGATATTTGAAAGAAATGCTTGCTTCCTATGGCTAGAAATTTGAATTACTGTTTTGAAGTGTGTGGAGGTTATTTGGTTTTGACACCTCTCTCATAGTGTGTGTGTCATAGTCATATTGTGTCCCTGTACTGCACAATGGTAATGGTTTCGTTTTGGTCGGTGTAGGTAGCAAAACCACCACTTTTCCTGGTTTTATGCTAAAGGAGTAATGTACAGTGTTGTTCTGAGACAACTAAATCGTAGAAAATCTGTCTGCCGAGTGCTGGTTTGGAGAAGGCATTTCCCAGAAAGTACAGGAATTAAGTTATTAAGTTACAATTCAGCAAAATTGTTTCCATTAGGTCATAATCAGTCAGCTCTTAGAATTTACTGTGTCACTCAGACATCATTTATTGTCTCCCATTAGAGAGTAATTATTTGTGAACTTTTTAGCAGAAACTTAAAGGGTGATACAATATGAATTTTTAGTTTGCTCAAATAAATTGTTTTTGAGCAGTTAGGTGAAAATTTTCTGTCTTTCTTGTCCAGGGACTTAGAGTGGATGTATTCCTATAATGTCAGAATTAAGCATTTCTGTAACCAGTTTCTGAAGAAAACTTTTGATAAAAGCTCCTCATTTGGTAGAATAAATGCTTTGAATGTTTAGATGCTGACCCTGGCAGTAGCTGTTGCTGTTAAGGTAGTATTTGTCTTTAAATGTGCATGTGATAGTTTGCCACGTGTTCAGGAAAAGTTGCCAAGCACAAGTACTGTCCAAAGGGCAGTAGATAGTGCTGCTGGGAGGCTCATGCAGATTCATTGCATGCCGTGGACTGTTCAGGTCTGTTGGTTAATACAAGAGAAAATATTTTTGTATCTGAGGTACAACATCTGTGTATGTCTTATACATCCGTGTTTTAGCTTAAGCTTTATAAACTGAGCTGTCGTCTCAATTGTTTTCTCCAGTAGGTAGAATAACTGCTTTTTCAGCCTCATTTTTCTTCTCTTTTGTATCAGTTCACTGTGGTTACACCATCCAACACCAGCAGAATAGTCTTTAGAAAAAATCGTTATCTCACTACTAGTGAATTTTTCATCTATCAAGATTGTTCAAATTACAAAGTTTATACAACATAAACATTTCTTTTTATTAGTTTCTTACCAGTCTGATAACTTTTAAATAGAAAAGAGTATTATTTTTCGAGTTAAAGAGAAATATTTAAGAATTAGTCTATTGAACTGTCCCTGTGCCAAATCAGTTGTTTTTTTGAATTATCGTATTTAAGATACAACACTGATTTTGAATGTCATACACTACAGAAGCCTGAAAAGCAAGGCAGCTAAGTAAGTAATCTTTCTTTTATGTAATTTTATATAATAAAAAAAAAAATTTTCTTCACAGTGCAAATAAAATGCATGAGGCTCGTGGGCTGTTGGATTTCAGTGGAATAGCATCAGAGTTTAGGTTTTTCTTTATTGTTTTGCAGGCAAGCTGAACCAAGCTGTGCAAAACAAGAATTAGAATGTGATGACAGGAGATCACAGAGAAGGCGAGAAGAAAGAGCTACTTACAAAGAAAGAGAAGCTTATGATCACTCACCACGGCATCATCATCATGGGTCGCAAAGGGACTGGAAGTGGGAAAAGGATGATTATATTAGTCCTAGACAAGGCAAATTTTCACACTCTCAGAGGAACCTTAATGTAAACAGACATTCAGGTGGCTCAAGGGGACACTCTGGGTGGCACCAAAATGTTTCAGGAAGCTCTTCAAATTGGCATAACTGTGGGAATTCTGGAAATGTTTGGCATCCAAATGGGCGGGAAGGAGGAACGTCAAAACGGCATCAAAGTTCTAGGGAAAGAAATTCTACTTGGCACACAGAAGAAACAAGTCATTTTTCTAGCTGGAATTCCAAGAGTTATGGAGGAAACTGGAAACTGAATCCTCATGGTACAAATGGCTGGACTTTTGGAAGCTCAGGAGAATCATATTCATCAGAGCCAATTAAATACAATAAGGAAAGATATGCACGGCAGCGGCCAGAGAAAGATGATGCTCTTCCATACAGGAGTCGAAAAAATAGGAGTAACTTGCTTGATTTTACTAGTGATAAGCTTGCTTCTGAGGGGGCGTTGGATTTTGGTACATTGAAGCAACCAGAAAGCAAAATTTCAAGAGCCAGTGGAAAAAGTGTCAGTCCTTCCAGAGATAAAACATATCGCTGGACTCCCTACCCATCCCAGAAAACTGCAGAGCAGCAACCACGGTCCGAAGATAATGTTTCTAAAACTCCGGATAAAATGGATTCTGTACTTGCAGCTTCTACTGATTCATCAGTGAAAGGAAAAACTTGTGAAGCCAATGTTAGCCTTTCAGAACTTAAAAAGCAGGATGCATCTTCCCCATCTAATGTAACCTCAGATCACCTTGATTCTTGCCAGATAATGAAAGACTGTTCTAGTGGTGAAAAGCCTGACAAAAGTGATAGCAGAAGTAATAACATGCCATCACTGAAATCCCCTCTTCTGAATATAGCAGATATGAAGTTATCCTTGACAAAGCAAGACACAAACAGTCTCTTAAAAAATGTCAAGCTGCTTTTATCCTCAACTAGTGGTGAAGAGCAGAATCACTTGAATGCAGTGAACGTGGAAACAAACGGTTTCTCCTCTTATTCATCAAAGCTGCGTGGTGCTTGTGCTGGGAGCTTACAAGAAAACAAAGAAGAGCTTGGGAGCAAGCTTGGAGAGCCTATTAATTACTTAAGTGAAGCAGAACAAAACCCTAAAGATGTTCAGTCCAGCCATTCCTTGCAAAATGCTCCCTTAAGCTCTTGTAAGGATACAAGTGACCAGAATAGGGAAGAAACTGGGAAAGCATTGCCAAAGAACGAGTTCAGACTACATTCAGTAGAAGATGTGAGTGGTGATGATACAGTGGGAAGTGGTAAGTTAGAAGCACGAGTTGAAAAGTTGGGTTCTTCTGTTAGTTCTTGTTTACCCTGTGATGCTCCTGAAGGTAAACTTGCCACCTCTGAAAAGAAAGATGATGATAAACTGTCTGCTTCAAGTATTACTTCTGCTGAGCTAAAAAATTTTACATTTCGGATAGAATCCACAGTTTCTCCATCGAGTAGTCAGGACTGTTTGCATGTGGATTTGAAAACCTCACAAGATGGAGAAGGGAATGAAGAGTGTGTCAAGTCACATGATCAGTTTGAAATGGAAGGTTTTGAAAACCCTTCAGATAATGAGCTTCAAAAAGGAGGAAGCCAATCAGTAGGCCTCCTTCCCGATTTAAGCAAACTTGGCCTCCCTGCTTCTTTGCAAAGAGACCTTACACGGCATATTAGTCTGAAGAGCAAAGTGGGGGCACATCTCCCAGAGCCCAATCTCAATAATGCACGGCGCATTCGGAATGTGAGTGGCCATCGGAGAAGTGAGACAGAGAAGGAGTCGGGGCTCAAACCTACCCTCAGGCAGATTCTTAGTGCTTCCCGGCGAAATGTAAACTGGGATCAGGTCATCCAGCAGGTAACCAAGAAGAAACAAGAACTTGGCAAAGGTTTACCAAGGTTGGTAGCTTTCAGATCTGACTATACCTCTCTGGGCACGTTGAGGAGAGAGGGTTGTATTTCTCTATATCTGAAATGAAATCCAAAATCCTAAAACTAAGACTTCATAATGAAGCTTGCTATACCTTGATCTTTTGCATATAGAAATAATATAGCATTTTTATCATTGATTGCTGCTGTCAATGTCTATCCATAGATAATTAATGGTAATTGCTCAGAAAAGATTTCTGATCAGTTCATAATGGTTGCTTTAATATCTGAATATGAGTGGTAACAATATATTTGCTTTTCCAGTTCTAGTAACTGGAAGAGTGTAAAAATGCCATCAAGATGGGAGCAGTGCTGTGTTGCTTATTTCCTTATTTCCTACAAGAAATGCTTGTGTTGCTGCAGGCAGTATAAATGCTCCCTCTTAATTTTGTTAACCTTTTATTCTGATACACAGTTTGCTTCTGTATTTAGAGGAAGCAGTTATATAATACTGCCTTTTTGAAACTTTCTTTAAACATCAAGTTTTTTGAAGCATCTTGAACAGATGTCATGTTTGATTAATGTGGTAAGCAAAAGATATCCCATTGACAGGTGAGGCAGAAAGCGCAGAATACCAGTATAATGACTTGCTAGATCTCTTAAAGCACTACTGTGCATTTGGGGAAGGAAGAGGCTTCTCTCCACATTTAGCTGGCTGGTAATGTATGTATTTGTTTTTCTTTTTATCTTGGTAAAGGTTTGGCATAGAAATGGTGCCTCTTGTTCACAATGACCCAGAAGTTCTAGAACTCAGTGAAGAATCTGATCTGTCTACTCTAGAAGGATTCCAGTGGGAAGGGATTTCCTTAGCAATGTCTGGCTCAGCCAGAAAACGTAGCTTTTCTGAAAGCAGTGTCATAGCAGACAGAAATCCTTCTGCTTACAGCTTTTTCAGTGAACAAGCCAAAATAAAAGAAAATGGGCAAAGGCAAATAATTGCAGCCAGCCACTCCCATCACATAACACCTGGATATGAGGCAAGCACTGACATTGAAGCTGAGCAGAAACAGGAGACATCATCTCTTGCTTTGTCACCTTTTATACCTGAAAGAACTGGGGCTACTGGAAGAAGTCATAGCATACAGACTGCCTCTGAGATCACAGGCCCCACAAAACAAGACCAGGAGAGCCCAGAGAAGAGAACACCTCTTCTTGAAAAACAAAATGTACTTGAGATCTCAGAAGAAAACCGTCCGGCTTCAAATAGTGCTTCACCTCTTGCAGTATCTAATAGCATAGATGCAGCTACAGACAGTAGCTGCACATCTGGAACTGAACAGAATGACAGCCAAGGAATTGGAAAGAAACGAAGAGCAACTGGAGTAAGTGCACAATTCTGTCCAGATTTGGTGCCCTAAAAATGTTTTTTCCCTTTGGAATAGTCTTTGCAAGGAGGACTTTCTCCATTTGATTGTCTTGTACGTTGATAACAATAAGCTAATTTGCTTGCTGGGCTTAATTTTCTTTAAGAATCTTTTCCATTCTGCTTCCTAGTGCAAGACTTCTGATAATCTTTTTTTAATTAGTAGGAATGACAAATGCTCTTTATTTGATTTGGTACTTGGCACTCTGTGCTGGTAAACAAGAGCTGTTAAAATATTTCTGTGGAAGTACTTCATTTTGTAGTAAGAATCTCAGTGTTTAACAATTTAAATGGAAGTTAGGTTGTAGGAATTTGTTTTCCTTAGATGATCTTGTGGTTAAGCACATTTTGTGGTTAAGCAAGGAAAGACAAATCATTTTACAAAATTATATGCTTAAAATAATATCCTTTAATCTGAATTTGTTTCACAGTCCTGTCATGGACTTATCCAAAAGTGAAAAAAAATTTTTCCGATCCAATTCTCAGGATGGTTTTGCTATATGCAGAAAGTAGTAATTTCAGTTCATCACTGTTTAATCCTTTAGACCTTCAACTAAAACTGTAGAGCAGAAAATCTGACTCAAGTGTGGTCTTAAACATCTGACTGAGAGGCTGTTGCCTTATTTAATATTTCTTCATAGATGATGTGAAAATGTGATACTCACTTTGTTGTCCTCCCTCTTATGAGCAGAGCAAAGGATGAGTTACACAAGAATGTGCAAAATAAATTTTGTGTTCTTCTCTGTGGGTACAAGTAATAATTAAAAAGACAATGGATGTTTGGCTTTTCGATTTAGACAAAATTGTTCTTATAATTTGTTAATATATGATTTTACTTGCAGGAGGGATCATCTCCTGAAATCCCTAGTCTAGAAAGAAAGAATAAGAGAAGAAAAATCAAAGGTAAAAAAGGTGAGTGAATACCACATATGTGTATGCATCTGGTGTAGGTGTTACAAACACTCAATAGTATTTTGACTTGGCTGAAGTAGTAGTTTTTTAATGTTACTTTGGTGCTTCTTTGGCACTTAATAATGGTCATAGGGTGGACTGCTCACAAGTCTGCAACACATTCTTCTCTGAGGACTTCTATTTTAATTTTTCAGAATTTATTTCTAAGAAAAGGCTATGTGCATACTTTCTGCCTGAAGTTCTTGTTCCTGATTGTACAAATGGGACCTCTGCTTTACCCTACTCAGGGTAGCGAGGTTTGTTACCTCTTTGGATGGAAGTTCTGAAGGGAGAAGCCCCCATCACTCCCTTCTAACTCACCTTGCAACTTTCCCTTTCTAATTCTGGGTGGTCTTACTAGAAAATCTGTACTCTGCATAATTTGCATAATACTCTGCATATTTTTCTTATCTCTGGCAATACTTTGTATTTTTACTCCTCCTTCCCTGTCCTTAATGGAAGTGAATGTGGAATGCCTCGATCCTTGGTGCTCCTGACCAAAGAAAATCTTATTCTGACATTTGACATATCTTCTCAAACATGCCTAACACATCCACATCCCCATGTATCAAAGTGAACCATCCATGTTTTAGGCAGAATATTTTCTTTGTCAGCTAAACCATTCCATCACCATCTGGGAGCTTTGGAGTCCAGAAGACGGCTTTCAAATGTTACATTTATCTTCCTTTTGGTTATTTAGCTATTTATGTTAGTTGTTTGGAATGCAGGGCAATTAATATGGATCTTCTAGTGGGAACTAATATTTCACTATTTGAAAAGGTAGTTTTTTATCAGCCCCTGTCTTCAGTGTTGTCGGAGTGGGTTCCTTAAGCTCTATTAGCAAAATAATTTTTTAGCCAACTGCCTTAAAATAGTTGTAATCAACGTAGGAGCCAAACCCGATGAGGCCTTTGCCAGTGGGAACAAACGGCCTGAGCTGTCACTCAAAGACCCACTTTGGGTAGAACTTAACCACTTAGTTGCTTAGTTACTGTTTCCATATGTAGTAAAGTGATGTTTGAAAAAAAGTGTAAAAAGCCCTGTGAGAACCCTGGATGTTACGTGTAAGATGTAATATAATAAGAATAATAATGGTCTTTGGCTGAAGTCTTTGAAACTGTTTGGTTGCTAGAGTCCGTAAACCCTGAACCCCACACAATGTCACTTTCATTCTCGGCTGATAGTATTTATTACTATATCATGTGTAATGTATCGTAATGTATAATTCGGTACAGTTAGACTCTACATTTTGTTTCTTTTTCAGAACGTTCCCAGGTAGACCAGTTGTTGGCTATTTCACTGAGGGAAGAAGAATTAAGCAAGTCCCTGCAGAGTGTGGACACCAGTCTCTTGCAGGCTAGGGCTGCCCTGCGGGCTGCGTATGTTGAGGTTCAACGGTTCCTTGTATTAAAGCAACAGGTAACAGTGAGCTTTTGAAACTGTCTGAACTGGAAGTTAGCAGCCTGAAAAACTGCCCGTTAAGTCAGTAGCACTAACAGTAATCACAACTGTTTTGCAGATAACAATGGAAATGAGCACGCTGAGAAGTCAGAGAATCGAGATCTTGCAGGGACTACAAGGTACAAGATACCATAAAACTACAACAGAGTGCTGATCCTTGTATTCTTGAATCCACTCATTTAAACAGTGTAATAAGTCGTAGACTTTCAAAATGATGTCTTTATTGTCAAATGTGATCTGTCAGTTTTGGTAGTGCCATCTAGTGGCTTTTTGTGAAATTTTTCTCTTCCTTGACTGTCCACAAGAAATGAGCTCTTGGCACCACTAAATGTTATTGTAAAACATGAACATTTTTGTTCTGTTTGTGGGATTTATTTATTTATCTATCTCTCTTTTGCCATTAGAAACATATGAGCCTCCTGAACTCCCAGAGCAACTTTCCTGCAGTGTCTTAAGCGAGAGAAGGAACAGCAAATCTCAGATGGCAGCTGATTTAATTCCTGCAGGCCCTCTTCAGCCCATTTTGGACCCTTTGTATTCTTCTGTACCTCCGCCAGGAGCTTCTGTTCATGTAAACATGCCGTCACCATTCCAGTCTTCTGGCAGCACACCTGCTGATACTCCCAACTCCTCAGTACAAGTTAAACGAGAACCTGTGTCTCCAAAAGGCACAAAAGAAAATGTGAATTCTGTACTCCAGAGCTCTCCATGTGCTTCACGAGCAGAAGAGGTGGAGCAGAAGGATGGTATGTGCAGCTTCACTTTGTTTTAAGAGAATTAGCTTTGAGAAGATAAGGAAATTATTTTTTTTTTTTCCCAAAAAATATTGTAACCTGCTGTCTGTCCCCCATGCAGGGGTAGCCTCCCATTAACTAGAGGAGGATGTTTTAGTTTTGCTTTAAAAATAGAACAAACATGAATTTGAAGGTTACATCCTGTTAGAATGATTTGTTAACTAATATAAAAAAAACCCACACTAACAAAAAACAGGAAAACCCCCCCAACAAACCTTAAAATCTCTATAATTTTTATCTTCTACTTTGCATCATTTAATGAGCTTTGCTAGCTGAAAATTTGCCTACAAGGGAAAAATGTGTGCCTGAAAATATTTTAAAAAAATTTGTGACTTACTACATTGAGAGTATTCTGTGTTTTAATTCGGCTCTGCTGGATAAGCACAAAGAGTATAATTTGTAATATTAAAAATAGCACTCGGTCTTCTCCTAACTGGATGTCAGGCAGTGTTCACTCATGTGAGGAGGCTGGAAGTGAGTAGAGGAGGGCTAGTAAGGAAGATACGGGTTTACTTTTGTCTGGAGAAGAAACAGCGGAACTAACTGAACTACTAACGGAAGAGCTCCTGCCTCAAGAAAATGAGATCTTAATGGCTATAGCTGAAATAGCTAACTCTTTATTTAGATTCTTTATTTAGTTTAAAACCCATAAAACTCATGTGCTGTAGTCTGTGGTCAAAGGCTTAAATGCTATTGGTAGTTTCCACTCAACTTGTTACTGTGACTGAAGGTAAAACCTGAAGATTAAAAGCTTAATTGTCCCTTACTTTCCTAAGAGCCTGTGACTGTCTTCCATGACAGTGTCACTTACCCAAACCCTTAACTTAGGTAATTCGAAATAAGGATTCATAAGATCGATCCTTGTTAAAGATAGTTGACACAATTATTTTCTTCTCTTCAACTGAAGTGGAAAATACTGTTGGAAAAAGCCACAATCTACTTTTATAAGCATTTTTTTTCTCAAGAACAATATAAGTACTGGCTGAATTGAAGCTTAGACTTTTTTAAATACAAGAATTTGATTTTTTTTCTTTGTCTTTTTGCAGTTTGCTTTGGATGTAGAATTCTGTATACGTAGTGTTTTTTGTGTTTTTTCAATCCCCATTGCATTTCCTGTCTTCCACTCTGTTACATTACATTAATGTAGTATTGTAAATTTTGCTTCATCTCTTTTTGGAGGATTTGACAAGGACTATGAAAGTCTGGGGGTGTACACTAAAGGAAACTCGGGGTAGGGGGAGCATCAGCTTTTGCATTTGCTTGCATTATTAAGGCTCAACTTTTAGGAAGCTACTACCTTTGCTTTGCTTTCCCATTTTTAGTGGCATATGCCATACTGTTACATGTAAACACCAGTGAAAAGAGGTATCATTTTTCTTTAATGTTAGAGTTGAAAAACTGAGAATAAAGATTTAGTGATAACTAGCTGCAGTGACATGAAGTGTCTTGCTCGCAGAATCTTCGTACTTCACAACAGACAAGCTGATGAGGTTTTTTATTTTTTTTGTTTTGAAGGTGAACCTTCAATTATAGCTATATATTACTTCAGTAATTATTTAGAAATCTCTTAATCACATTAGTGTATTTTTCAGTTTCCTACAAACTTATTTTTGACATATTAAAAGCAAGAATATTTTGTGGTGTTTGTCAAATAAGCATAGTTTTGATAATGCTGAACTTCTATATGCGCTACATTTAAAATGGGTCGGCCATCAGATGAATTTAGTAATTTAGGGGAAAAATAAGCATTAACCATCAGGTATATTTTGTAATTTGGCAAAGAGGAATTCTCTCTGGGGCAGGCATTATTTTTTGGGTGTTGAACATTTAGCTTGTCAGCTTCCCTAGAATGTTAGCTCAGCCTTGCTTTGAAGGAGCTGATTGCATTTGGTTTCTCCTAATTGCCAGCAATCCGTCCCACTTGCAGAACTGAGTGATTCTGTTTTCTTACACTACCGTGGTGATTTACTACTTCCTTTCCTAACATCCGCAGTACTCTTAAGTGCTGAGAATAACTTTTGGGTTTAGAAGTTTCTTTTCAAGATGCTGATTACTGTTATTTTCCTGTTCTAAATTGATCAAGTTCCTTCCTTCCCCCTTCCAGCAATATCCACATGATATTAGAGGCATATTCAGAATACAAGCAGTTTTGTGCCTTCTTCCTAGTATAATTTAACACAGTAACTTTTCAAACTTCATCTAAGCATTCATTTTTTTCCACATAGAGGGTTTTCTGTCAGGTTTTGCAGCTGGGTAGGACAGTTACGTGTCCAGGGGAAGACGTCTACTAATCTAAATGTCGCATTTATTTTAAATCCAACATACTCTACACTGTCAACAAGTCTAGTTTTATCTTAGAATTTCCCATCTGAGGAAGGTGTGGGTGAGGTGTTCTCATTTTAGCTGTTTCTAGTTTTTCTAGTTTCTAGTTGGATGTATAATGCCAAAATTCCACAGTACAAATTCCATTTGTATTGAGATGTGATGTGTAACACGCATTTGTGTAAGCACTACTGTAGGATTAATTTGGTGTTTTCTGAGACTGAAACAGGGAAGTGTTTCAAATACTTCCAGCTTCCCATTTGCATTGTGTGATCCCACCCAATACATGCAGTGAACTTGAAACATCCTGTTCTGGATTCTAGTTACTGCAAATGCAACTGGGGAATTTTAGGGTGTGGGAAACAGCTGTGAGGTGCTGCCCTTAGTTTATCTCAGTTGAGAGATTGGATTCCTTTGTTCATAATAATTCAATTAAAATTAAGTGGCAGGGAGAGTATGTTTGCCCCATTGCATAATCTACCATGGATGAACTAACTAAACTAACTAACTAAAGCCTACTCTCATGGCTTACAGTGCTGCCATTCCCAGGATAGAAGGTACAGTGCTGCAGAGTGGTTGACTCATGACTCATCTACCTAGAATTAGGTCCAAGTAACTTGGTAGAAATAACTAATTTTCAGATGAGTTAGGCACAAGATCTTCAAACTGTGTCACTGACCAGCTGAGTCCTGCTTGGCATGCATCATTACTACAGCAGTTGTGACAGCTGGTAAGGGAGCACACAGAGAGGAGTGGTAGCATCTTAAGCCAATAAAGTAGGATTCACCAGAGATTGTCAGAACCTTCAAAGCATATAGTCAGCCAGCAGTTTGAATGATGTGCCTCATTCCTTTGCTTCTGGGTATACAGATAAATATTTTATTTCCCAGCCATGTTTTTTAAAGGCTGGATAGCTGACTGAAATTGCAGATCTGCATGTGCACATAGTTTTCAACATGTAGGAATAGGTACTTTACATGCACAATTAAGTGTAAATGGAAAAATGCAGGGACAGCCATTTTGCATAAATATTTATTGCTGTATAGATTGAATGTAACACTAGTCTGTTTTCCTCAGAAGAGACCAACCAGAAAACTTCAGTGTATCCAGTTATCTCTGCAACCTTATCCCTATCAGAGCTGATAGCTTGTTTCCAACAGACTAATCAAGATGTCCACGACCCTGCTGCAGACAAGGGAACGTCTGAGCAGACAAGGGGACTTCCTGAGAATCCTTCTCATTCACTGTCTGTTTGCAGCAAGGAGGAGGCAAATGATGCAGTAGCTGAAGGATGTTTACTGAATCAGTGTAGCACTTCTCTTTCAAAACATTCAGTCCTAGAAATGGCAATGGATAAAACCCCCAAATTGTCAGCAGAACCATCCAAGCAACACTTGACAGCCATCGTAGTCCCAGCAGAAAAAGGGAACAGGAGGAGAAGAAAGTTAAGGAAGAAGAAAACTCTGAGGGCAGCCCATGTGCCAGAGAACAGTGATACAGAACAGGATATGATTGACTCCAAGCCTGTCAGGAAAGTCAAGGGTGGAAAGGTTCCTAAAGGAGAAAAAGTTACTACATCTACTCCTCCAAGAGAGGACAATGGAGCTACTGCTCAAAGCGCAAAAAACAAAAATGAGAATGACAGCGATGCTTCTCTGGAACTAGTGGAAGTTCCAGCACCTCACTGTGAGGTGGTTGATGTTGGTTCATCAGAGTCAGGAGATGAGAAACCAGACAGTCCATCAAAGAGGGATTCACACAACTCCGTGGATCAAGCACTCCTAGAGGCATCTTGCTCTGGTTATGATGAAGTGAGCTCCACCAGTGAGATTGGCACAAATTATGGGAATGATGGGAAAAGAAGGTGAGTTTATTGTAGACCTCTCAAAAGTAAAAGTATTTTTATACAATATTCATGAGGCCTCTTTTTTTTTTTTCTTTTTTTTATTCAGAAAGGTTTACAATGTAAATGACTTTTAATTTCAATCAGGAGTGAAGGCTCAGGAGTGAAATAAGAGGGAAAATAAAAACTGACTTGGCTTTTTTGGTCAACAAATGATTGTGGGTTTTTTTACCTATTAATTTTTCTTAATACAATAGCAAGGTTGTCCTTCATGGAAAGTTTACTTTTGAGCTTATCTGTCACAGCGTATTTTCTACTAAGTGCAGCATCTTGTGTTTTGGAGTATTGCATACACCAGTATTGTGTCTGAAAATGAACATGCAAAGTCCAGTCTTGCTAATCTTTAATTTCGTGTTACAGTGTGGCTGAGACGCAGACTTCCATATCGTCACTAAGAGGATCAAAGAACTCCTCAGGTATATCTTTTAAGCTTTCCTTCTGATACTTAGTATGTAGTATCTTGTGGGACTTTGAGTTAAGTCTTGATCAGTCTGCTTCCAGAGAGGAATTTTGTCTGAAGCTAAAAGCCTGCACTCAAAACTGAAGTGGGAAGTGATATGTACTCACCTATGTCATCTGTCATTGAATGCTTTGTGCCTTGACCCCTCCACACCCCTTTACCCCCTCCTACACAAACACTTCTGCTCCACAGTCTCTATAGAGCTGTAGGAAAAGCAGTAGTGCGATCATTTTTCTATTTTAAAGGTATTTCTGGACTTAATGTCATATGAAGGTCTGTTTCGTGTTTTATATTGCCTTCTGTCAATTTCACACTCCAGCTGGGACCCACAATGAAATTTGACTTGAAGGTGCTGAGCCCACAAAATAGTTCTGCTGGTTGGCAATACAGATAACAGTAGTGTGTTTGCTTGAGTGTGTTCCCATAATCAGAGCATACATGTTTCTGTCCTACAGAAGTGTCTTCGGAGCCAGGTGAGGACGAAGAACCTACAGAGGGGACCTTTGAGGGACACCTGGCTGCAGTGAATGCTATTCAGATTTTTGGGAATTTGTTGTATACCTGCTCAGCAGACAAAACTGTTTGTGCCTACAATCTTGTTGTAAGTAAGGTTGTGGGAATAGTGTTAAATAAACTGCAATCACAAGGTTGCTTTTTCTAAAGCCTTACTATGTGGCTAAGGAAGCAGCTGCTTTTTCAAGCACGTAATTTATTTTATACTATTCTTTTCTTCAAATATCCCTTCTCCCTTTGAGAGAGGCAAGGGGAGATAGATTGCTGCACGTGTCCTGCTTTTTTTTAGCTGTCCTGCCTTATTCTGTCAGCACGTATCCTGAGAAGTATTATGGGCCTTTACACTGACAGACTATGCTTTCCTTTTTAGAGCAGGAAGTGTGTGGCCATCTTTGAAGGACATACTTCAAAAGTGAATTGCCTTCTGGTCACTCAGACAAATGAGAAGAATGCTGCACTCTACACTGGCTCAAGCGATCACACTATCAACTGTTACAATATCAAGGTATTCAAACTGTGTTGATTGGCATACACTGCATCTTTATGCAAGTGTTTCTTTACAAATGTAAGTTAAAAAAAACCTTTTAAACCCATGTGAGCTGGATATGAGCCACACTTCATACCTCCTTAGAATATAGCAGGGAAAAAAACCCACAAAGCAAACAGCAAACCATTAACTGATTACCTGCCCTAATCTTTTGGCTAGCTTGTCAGTAGAGTTTTTGCCAGCACAGCATGATATGATCCCAAACGTTGGGAACACCAACATGCAGGATGGTTATTTGGCCATGAATATCATATTTGTCGTTCTGTATTTCTAACTTCATTGCTTATGGAATATTTCTAACTTCACTGCTTATGGAAGGCACTGCTCTCTGCTCTCTCTCTCTAGCTGTAGAGCAGGTTTAGAGAGAACAGGATCTGTTATTCTGAGAGCAGGTTAAATAGCAGACTGAGACTTCCTGAAGCTGGATGTTTGAGGGTAAATTATAAGAAGGCTTGTCCAACCTGTAACTTGAAGGACTAGAAAGCAAATATCTGCTTCAGGAAGCAGACTGCTAGAGGTTTTAAAATCTTAAGGAACCCTCCATTGAGGTTCCTTAACCTCAATGATGTTACAGGGTTGTTTTCATATATAGTCTAAATTTCTGTATATGTTAGAGGTGAATAGAATAAAGCATTTAAGGTTATAACTGGTTGCTGAAGTACATTCAAGTCTTAGAGATGGTCCTGATTAAAACCAGGATCAAACTGGCACGTGACACTAGACTCTCAGATCTTTTTCTCCAGTTCTCTTGTTTTAAAAAATGCAGTTTGTAGGTGAAAACCATCATTCCCTGAATTATTTTCAGTTAATGAAAAGCTTTAAGTACTTCTTTCTATTGCCAGACCAAAAAGTGCATGGAGCAGTTTAAATTGGAAGATCGAGTGCTCTGTTTACACAGTAGATGGCGGATCCTTTATGCAGGTCTTGCAAATGGCACTGTGGTTACTTTCAGCATAAAGGTTAGTTTGGTTGAATATTGGTACCTAAAAGCCTGTTGTGATGCTGTTTCTCTCCTCTTTGTATTTATTTCCATTTTTTTCTCTAGAGTAGTAAATGTATGTGTAATGAAAGTATTCTGCTGTAAATGGTCGCTGTTGGCCCCTTTTGGTCCTTTACTTTGTCCGTGCATGAAGCTATCCCATCTCCCTGTCCCTTTGGTTACCTTTCTTTTAGCTGCTGTGTTGTTGTTTTGCCATAAGGTTCTGCCTGGTCTACCAGCCCTGTGTCATGAGAGTTTTCTGACACAGCTGATTATTTGCGATTCCTCCTTTCTTGCCCTTCAAAGTAGTATGAGAGACTTTAATGTGTTGTTGGTTTTGTCTGCTCTGTTTGCAGTTATGAAAGAAACTCATTCACGTGTTTTTCTGGCAAAGAAGTTTAATCAGCAGTCCCCATGATGTTTAAAAGTGAAAAAAATTTATTATTTAAATAACCTATTTTTTTCTGATTATTCTTTTCATGGATTCTAGACTTAATTTCTCAACTTTAGCCTCACAAATTTATCCTTTTTCTCATTTTTCTCACTGTTTCCTTTTGCTGTTCTGACTCGGAAGGAGGATTTACTGGATACTTACTAAATAATTAAATATTTTTTCAAAAGACAGAAAATTGAAGCCTAACGTATGGAGTTATTTCCTTAATTTGGAAACTTAGTTGTTAAGATGTAACTCTTACCACTGCTGAAATTGTGTGTTACTGAACTGAGATCAGATGCTTTAACAGGAACAACACGAAAAGGGCTCAATGGTCTAGTCAGTGTCATAGCAAAGTTTTAATTCTTAAATACCATTTTCAAATTCCTCCAACAGAATAATAAACAGGTTGATACCTTTGAATGCCACGGCCCTAGGGCAGTGAGCTGTCTAGCCACAGCTCAGGAAGGAGCACGCAAGTTGTTGGTAGTGGGCTCCTACGACTGCACCATCAGTGTGCGAGATGCACGGAATGGGCTGCTTCTCAGAACCCTGGAAGGTCACAGCAAGACTATTCTCTGCATGAAGGCAAGTGTCTCTGAATGTGTTTTTGACAAAGAATCCTTAAAATTGTGTTTCTTCTTTCTCTTCATCTACTAGCGAATAGATTGTGGTATGAAATGGAATATTTCTCCATTTTTAAATTATAAAACCTGAGTAACCTGGTAGGAAAATTGTCTCGGTCTGTCTGCTATATCACATGTCCCCAGTTGCCTCATCTATGTCTGTTTTTTGAATACTCAGGGATGGGCATTCCACTGCTTCCTTGGGCAGCCAAATTCCAATGCCTGACCATCCTTTCAGTGAAGAAATTTTTCCTAATATCCATTCTAAACCTTCCCTGGTGTTTTCTCTTGTCATGTTATTGTTACCTGGGAGAAGGGGCTGACTCCCACCTCACTACAACCTCCTTTCATGTAGTTTTAGAGAGCAATAAGGTCTCCACTTAGCCTTCTTTTCTCCAAGCTCCAGCCATCTCAGCTCACTCCTTGTAAGACTTGTGCTTTAAACCCTTCACCAGCTTTGTTGGCTATCTTTGGACATGCTCCAGCACCTCAGTGTTCTTCCAAAACTGAACACAGCACTCGAGGTGAGGTTTGGCCTCACCAGTGTTGAGTTCAGGAGGATAATCACTGGCCTAGTCCTGCTGGCCATGCTATTTCTGATACAGGCCAGGATGCCATTGGCCTTGGCCCTCTGGGCACGCTGCTGGATCATACTCAGCCACTGTAAACCAGCATCACCAGGTCCTTTTCCTCCAGGCAGCTTTCCAGCTACTCATGCTGAAGTCTGTAGTGTTGCATGGGGTTGTTGTCATCCAAGTGCAAGACCTACGTAAGAAGCATGTTTATTTCATGTTGTTAAAAGATTCAGGGGATCTTTAAATGTGAGTTTGCCAACAGAAGGAAAGTTGGAGAAAAGATGAAGCTAGTCTTCATGTACCCTGAGAGCACAAACCTTAGAGGAAACTGGAAAAAATGAACTTGAGAAGTATTCTTTTGTAATAGAAGAATCACTAACACTTATTCACAGGTTTCTGGCTCCTGCAATTATGAGATGGAACATATGCTTATCTGACTGCTTTTCTGTGACTGCTGCCACATAACAGGGGATGACTTTGATAAGTTTTGTTTGTCATTTTATTTATTATAGTATAGTGGCATAGCCTTTTTTGCCCTGTGGACTATCCTAGTCCTTCTTCAATGATAGCATACTGTGGTCCCTTCTTGATCCATGATGGATATGGTGAGCTTTCTTTTGAGAATAGTACTAGTTAGGAGCATGGTTTTTCTTATGTGAGCAGAATATAAGTACACAGCACATCCGAAATTTCTGGGAAACAGTGGGCTTTACTCTGCACATGCAGGGCAACATTTTGCATTCAGTTGGCTTGGTCCCTTACTTGCTGCTGACCTGTGCCTGAGAATTGTCCATAGGTAGGATGAGTTAGCTTGGTGGGCTGCAAGTTAACAGCTTCTTATGTCAGTTGTGAAGTGTCAAAAATCATAGTTAGGATATCATAATACATTTGCTAGCTCTTATGTAAAGAATTCAGTGCATGCTTTTTCTTCGTATTCTGTATTGATTTTAAGTCTGTCAAATTGAGGAAATACTACAGTACAACTCTGAACTGAACAGCATCTTAATATTTCACTTGCCTATTTCAATATCTGTTACAAATTTTTTTTTTTGTAAGGTTGTGAATGATCTGGTATTCAGTGGTTCCAGTGATCAGTCTGTCCATGCCCACAACATTCACGTAAGTCTCATATATAAACATGGAATGACTCTTGCTATTAAGGCAGTGAATTCCTATGCTATAAAGTCAGTATTTCCAGAATTTTTCAGTGACTGGTGGTGCAAATTATTTCCAGAAAAGGAAGTCTCATGATTTTCTTAATGTGACTGTGCATTGTAGCTAACTAAGGATACGTGAAAAGTAAATAAACATGCTAACTCTTGTCACATGATATGCAATACCATTTTATCTGGGGATCTTGCTTTTGCAAATATTACTACAAATGTACTGGTAACATAGAAAGAGTTCAGAGTAAAGCCATATGAGATATGGTGGGGGAAGAGTTTATTACAGGAAAAACTTGAGGAACACAGTGTTGTAAAACTGGCCTAGCAGAAGCATTTGTATAGATATGCAATAAGTTAGATTGAGAAACTTACTAGAGGTAAACTTTAGTTGACAAAAAAATATATTTCTTCGTGTTTAGCTAAATTTGCTCACTGATTCTTATGGCTACATAAATACTGCTGGTACTAATAACTGGTAACCAGTACTAGTTGTGGGGTGGGTGGGAATATATAAACACCTGTTTACCTTTGCTTGTTCTTGATGCAGACTGGAGAGCTGGTACGAATCTATAAGGGCCATAACCATGCAGTGACGGTTGTGAACATTCTTGGGAAAGTGATGGTGACAGCATGTCTGGATAAATTTGTTCGTGTTTATGAACTACAGGTAAGAAAATAGATGGTTACTAATGACATTTACCTAGTATGTGTTATTAATTATTTTGAAGTCAAATAGAAGTCATCTTTGTGCTTACTGGTCTCTGGCTCATCCCTCTCTTTCCTACCATTCAGAATATATAGCTGTCTCACCAGCCAAAATACATGAGTTTTAAAGGATATAACCATGAACCATTTTTTTAGAACCTGGGTTATTCTAAGACAGTGACAACTCTAAAGAAAAAAGGGAAATGTTAGTTTTTATCTGCTGAAAGACTAAGTGCTTATCTGGAAAAAAATATTCACAGAAGCAATGTAAGCAAAACTGAGCTTTCAAGGTGGCTGTAGAGCTTGTAATCCACCAGAGTTTAGTTGCTACCAAGGAAACTGCTCTTGGAAGCATTGTGCTTTGCATGTCTATGAAAAATGGTTATTGAATGTCATGCTATTAAACATCTGTTTCTGTTTCTTTCAAGTCACACGACCGTTTGCAAGTCTATGGAGGCCACACAGATATGATCATGTGCATGACCATCCATAAGAGCATGGTAACTTCATTCTTTTCACTGGTCTTAAACAGAAGGTTTTAAGTGCCATGGGCATATAGAAGACAGTTTAATTCCTTCAAATAAAGAAATCAACCTGTTGTTAGACTAAGAACAACAAAAATGCAGCCAAAAAGTCAAGTTGCAGTAACAGCTTCATATTAACATAATATTATTGTCTGGGAAAAAATTACTTTTTAGTTTGCTGTAGTTTTAAAACAATAGTTCTCTTTACAGTGATGATTACAATGAAGAGTCCAGAAATAGTAAAATATTTCTTTTTCAAGTGTCTATCCTGTTTGACTTTCACTCAAGGGAATCACACATTGTGGAGAAAAACTTCTTCCACAGTCAAACCTCCAGTAACCTTTGATAGAACATAAACAAAGATATGCAATTGATTTATATGCACAGGTTTTTCCATGCATCTGCTCTGCAAGTTAAGTTTCAGAAGCACTTCTGGATAAGTATTTCTTGAAATAGTCATTAAAAGCATGTATTTGTCTGTGTATGTAAGAATTTGTTTGCAAAGTTTGTTTGAGATTGTAAAATAAAAGTGTAGTAGTGATCTCTAACAACAGAAAAATGAAGTCCAACAGAACTGATTTCCTACTAATTGGAATGTATACTGCCCAAGCATCGTGTGTCATGTGACTATAATTGATGCTTGAACTGTTCCCCAGCAGTAGTCTCTTGTGGGCATTCTCAAATCAAAGAAGTGTTCAAGTGAGAAGCTTAGTGATGAGTGAAAGGTTATAATTTTCTGTAGGATTCTGAGTAAAGTGTAGCCTTTTACACACAGCAGATTGGCTATTGCATCCTAGTGGCAAATTTCCAAGAGACAAAAAAGACTTGAATAAAAATAACAAATGGAATCTTTAGGTTGCAGAGTTTTCTGTATTATGCAAGGACATAATACATGTTGTTCTTCACCCTTCCTCTCTGACCTTTTTTGATATACATATAACTGGTTAAGTCCTGGAAATACATTCAACCTGACATTTACACCTAATTTTTTTTTTCATTCTAGTGGATAGTAACATAAAATACATTTTAAAGTTTTCTGAACTGTTAAACACATGAAACTATCAACAGTAGAGGTTATGGAAACATTTCTTACTCATTAGTAGGTTTTTGTAAACTATGAATACAAATCTTAAAATAATTGTTATACCCAGTTTTTAAAAGTAGAAACCTTGCATGTTGATATTTATTGTTTTTCACCTAATACACTCTACAGTGAAGCCTCCTTCAAAATTTTACTCCTTTTTTTTTTTTTCTTTTATTCCCAGCTTGCTTATCCATAAATGTTTCTTTTACAGATCTACACTGGGTGCTATGATGGCAGTGTCAGAGCTGTGAGGCTTAATCTGATGCAAAATTATCGTTGCTGGGTAAGGAGCAAAATGTTTAACCTTCCTTAATTTTCTGGGGGTGGTTTACACTCACTTAGTCTTGGATAGCTTGACATTTAATTTGTTATAATTCATTATTTTTTCAAAATGTGTATGTACTTTGTATGTATCTATCACTACTTCAGTTTTTCATTGTCTTTGGTATATATATATGCTTTGAGGCAAGTTGATAGTTTTAAGTTATTTTTCTTTCTTGCCATTTTTAGATAGTGACATGTAACAGTTTAAAACCAAAAACTTCAACAGAGTGCCAGAATGTCAGAGTCCAGGATATCGAGACTACACCTCGGATTGCCCTGGAGGGTCTGGGACCCTTACAGAGACCCCAGGAGGATACAGTTTTTGATCTGTGNAGAAAAACTGAGAAGCTGCGAGTTTCATTCCTTTATCTGGTACCGGACTTTGATAACAAGAAGCAATTACTACGGGCATTTTTACAAGAACATAATACCAGAAAAGCTGATTTGCTCTGCTAAATAAGTTTAATTACATTCCAAATGACTCTGTCACAGGTGAGCTTAAATCTTGTAAATGCTTAGTTCCTGTCCTCCTCCTGCCATTCCTGCCGGTGGTCTAGGCTTGGATAGAGGCAGGAAGAATTTCTGTAAAGCTGTAATTAAAGGAATAGAGACCATTGAAGACGGAAATGGAATAAGAAGACAAAATCTTACAGGAGGTGGCATGTGTGTTAACAGTTTTGGAAGAATATTGTGAAGCTGCAAGAAGAAAAGCATTACCTAAACCTCTATTTGCCTGGCTTATTCTGGTATGTTTTTTCTGCCAGTGGCATGGATGTTCACTGATCTTTGGAGTTGTGGACCATCTGAAACAACACCTGCTGACTGACCACACCAATCCAAATTTTCAGACCCTGAAATGTCGTTGGAAGAACTGTGATGCTTTCTTTACTTCCAGGAAAGGTTCCAAGCAGGTATGTGGTTGAATTAACACGGTTGTATTTGATAATATAAAGTACTTTCTATCACCACAATTGTGGGACTTGATCCTATTTCTCTTAAAAGAGTTAAATTTTTCTGGACTTGACAAGCTTAACTGCATATGGTTACAGTCATACAAGGCTTGCAAAGTTCAATTCAGCCTGTGACATGAAAAGTGCAGCTATGGTAACTTGAGATACAGTTTAAAACAGTTTAATACTAAAATAGTATATGGAAATGGTAAAATTCTTAAAACATTAAAGCAACTCTACTTAAGATATTAGTAACATTTTGTAGGAAAAAGATATTTTTAAGATGAACAAACATCAACCTTGAAAACGGGGTTTTATCCTTTTAGTTCTTATCCATCACTACCCCTTCCATTGTTCTGGTTGATGAAGCTGTTACTTTTTCACATGAGATTGGTTTTGCTAACAGGCTTTAAATAAGTAGTGGATAAATTTCTGAGTAAAAGTTAGCACAGATGAAGAAAAAATTAGAAAGGCATAAGAGTTGGCTTTAAGTGATGTGGAAAGGGTTGGGTGGTGTGTGTAAGGACTGCTGTTACTTATAGACATCATTGGTAAAATCCACACTTTACTCCTTGGCAATATAAACTACCTTCCTTCGAATGCTTTCCAAAATATGGAAAGGAGGGAGGTTCTTCAAAAACTAGGAGACCAAAGTAGAATCTTTAATTTGTCTTTAAGCACTGACTTTGGATATGATGTGTTTATTTGATTTGCTCTTCTAGTCAGAAAGGGAACCAGTTTTTATTTGCCTTGAATTATGTGATATGTGAAATACTTTATTTATGTGATTTAATACCTTAACATTGATATTATTTATCTTTTTAGAAGCTTTAAGCAAAACAATTGTATATTATTTAGAATATCATTTTCACTGAGGCTTCAAGAATCTTCTGTGAAATTTTTTGTGGGTGTATTTTTGTGACGATGATTTTTTTTAATTAACTTCTCTGATTCTTTTCCAGGATGCTGTAGGACACATTGAAAGACATGCTGAGGATGACAGCAGGATTGACTCATGAAGCTTTTCACCTCCCACATTGGGAAGTAATTTTATATGTCAGAATTATTCCAAATAACATCTGTTTCTTACTCCAGTCTTTTCTCTTCCTTTTCCCACTTGGAATGCAAAAACTGAGTGGGGCTGAAATGCATTGCACTCTGTAGAAATAAGACTGGTCAATCAAGACTTAGCCCAAATTCTTGCAAGTTTTTAATTCATTGACAAGAATATTCCCTCCTCTTGTCTGCCATGGTTTCTTGTTGTTTGGGTTTTTTTCTGGTGTTTTTTTTCTGTTTTGTTTGTTTATTTTGAGAAATGTAGTCTTCGGGAAATTCAAAGAGGTGTTGAGAACTTAGATTCCAATAGCTGCTGGTGTTTGCAAACTCAGCTTGAAGCCTGTTAAGTGTCTAAGACATATCTGTTTATATGTTGTATCCAATTTTTTAGCCGATTTTAATAAAATTCCGCAAACCAGAATATCACCAATTCTAAGTGTAACCTGAATATCCACTGTACATTTTTACTTTCTTCATAAAAAGGAAAGGTATTTTATGGAGACTGGAATAAATTAATTTTTTAATGTTAATTGTAACTTATTTTTTATTCCTTGTGTAAAAATTGCTATAACTGCTATATTGCTATATATGCAGTGATAGATACTGTACCTCCTGAGGTATTTTGTTTATTTTGGGAAAAAGCAGTTATTTCTTGAGAGTTATGCCAGTAGCAACAAAACAACAAAAACAGTGGCTCCACTCACATGCTTTGCAATCTTAGTCTTTTTAAATATTGGGCTTTATGTTATGGAAAAGAAGTAAGTGGTGTCTGTTTTCCTTTTAGTTAAAGACCAGCATAACCTCTGCTATCTTGATACAACACCACAGTTGGATTCCTGATTTTATTTGGAATCTTAGTGGCTGAGCTTTGGAGTCCTATATCTTCATGGCATAGCAAACTAAAAGAAATGCAAAGATGTTTTGTTTCTGTTGTGAACTAGCTTAATTGGCTTGGGCTATGTCAGGTTTACAAAAACTCAACTGGAAAGAGTGGATCAGGATTTTAAAGTCTGAAGTACTCAAGCAGAAGCTGAGGATATGAAATGCATATTGCATGTAAAAGTCTTGTTTCTACTGAATGCACAGAAAGTACCACAGAGAGGCCAGTGCAGAAGGGAAGACTCTGCTTAATCAGGATCCCTCCGCAGGTGTCCCTTTGCTGTGGAAGTTCAGTGAAGCATATTTCTTGCACTTGAGATCCTCTCTCCCATAATTACACTAATTTAGCAAAGAAGCCTCTTAATGTTGAGACTAATAAGCAAGGAGCTTTGTGTTCACTTTTGCCTAACTTGCTGCTCAGGATAAAATAAACAGTTTCCTTAAACTGTAACAGAAGGTGAAGACAGACCAGTGTCAAAACTGAGCTGCTTATAAATGAATCCAGTGCTTTTCAAAAAAAATCAAATGTACTATTTTTATGAGGCATCTCTTTCACCACTACTTTGAGATTTGCCAGCCATAGACCAAACACGTTTTATAACCTCATTCTTTGACTATAAAGGAGCCTTTTTAGGCCAAGAAAGTGAGCAAAGCCCATGTATGTTCCACTGCCATCAAATCGAGGAACTTCAGGGCCTTCTCTGAAGCATGATGGTTTTGTATTATCTTAATGGACAAGCATTTCTTTGTAATTGCTTGACATTGATGATTTTTTTGTGAGGAATAAAATGTGAATGAGATGCATTAGCATCCTACTTCAAAGACATAGGAATCTCTGAGGTTCCAGTCCCTTTGTGGTGATTTATTTGTGTGGCGGTTGGGGTTTTTTGGTTTGTTTTTTTTTTTATTTGTTTATGGTTAGAAAAAAGCCCCAGTATGTGGCTCACACCTCAGGCTGTTTTGAGGATGTTCTTGTTTTGGTTTTTGAGGATGTGTGTTTACGGCTTTGGTGCTGGGTATTTTTTATTTTTCTTTCTTTCTGTGATCTGTGGATGAAGCAATTCAATAGAAAATAAACTTCAGGGAAATCTTTAGGCAGTGTAAATGTTTTCTGATGGAGGCTGTAATGCTCTAAAATCTCTGAGAGTGTTTGGTTTTTTTCATGACCCAAAAGCAGAAGACTCTGTAATTCTTAAACCTTTTCCAAAAAATGTTGGTGTTCAGGAGTAGTTCTGGGAGTTTTTTGAACAACAATAAAGGAGCATGTAAGTGTGGCATAAACAATGTAGATATCTCAAGCTGTCCTTCATGGACTGTGCTTGAAGTGAAGTTGTGGAGGTGTGTCCCAAGGACAATTCTGAAAAATGATGTGTGAGAGGAGATTTTGTTACTTCTTCCCTGTGATTCTTCACATTCTTTCAGCCGTTTTCAGGAACACTTGAAGATCTTTCTTTGTTGCAACAAACACAGTTATTACACTTTATTTGCATTCCTGATTGCTTGTTGGATTTATCTTTTCTAGTTGGTGGAAGCAGTCTTCCTTTTCTTGTAGTTCCTAATCTGTCCTTGATAACAGTCCTCCTGCAAAATCTGGGTTTCTGAATTCCAGCTTTAGCAATGGTGTCTTTTACTACTTTGTAGGTCATTTCAGATATATTGTAAGAATCTTAAAATGGATGAGAGGTGGGAAAATAGCAGAGCTACATGAGTGAAAAATTTTGCTTCATATATTAAAAACAATTTTAAAAAGTCCTCAGGGGTTCAGAGGAAAATGCTGTACTGCTTTGTCACGAGGATTTCTTGAAAGGATTTGCTGTTAAGTTGTGCAGCCGTAAAAATCCCTGGATTTCCTAGGGGAGGTTTCCTATTTTTTCAGCTGGAATTCAGTGCAGATTTCACTACTGGCCATTCACTTCTTCTGGAGGCAATTGCAGAAGAGAGATGCCAAACTAATGCATTGGCTCAGTATTAATCAGATTGTCTCTGGTCTTGAAACTCAGGGTTTTGACTCCTGATACACCTCCATCGGAAGAATGGACCTTGTGAAGGTGGACTATTTGTGAAATTTAAAAGAGTAATGTTTGCATGAAAAGCATACCTGAAGCCAGTTTCAGGACTATTTATTTTTGGGTTTGGTTTGGTTTTTTATGCAAGTAAAAAGTTGTGGGTGGAAAAGCGAGTAGAGATAGGGTTTATTTTGTGTTTAGTTGTGGGGGGTTTTTTATTAGTCAAAAGTTAAATAATTTGTTCTGGACTTGCTGTATGGCTGACTACACATGGCAGGCCCTTTGGGGGTCTTTTGGGATTGGTCTATATTAGTTTCTCCTTTCTCCAAATACAGGGAAAAATAACAGCTATCTGGCTTAATGCTGCTGCTTCTGTGTGTGGAAGAGGATGGAGGGGAAACTGCTGCATCCATTGGTACAAAGATGCATTAAATATCCCAGCTTCTGCTTACCTTGTGTGACATGTGGATTACAGACTTTAAACATATTATCAACACATAAGTAGACTTCTGCAAAATAGCAGGAGCTTGGCTGTGTGGTGTGTTGGAAGTAGTGCAGTTCTTAATGCACATTTTCAAACTGTACAATCATGATGGATCAAGGTAAATGGTAACTGCAAATTCGCAATAAATGGCAGGGAAAACATTTTTGTTGGGAAAATACTTTTCCCTTCTCTTGAATTAAAACACAGGTACAGGTGAATCTTGATTTTCAGGCTTGTATAGTACTACAATTCAAACAGTGTGAGTTGTCCAGAGTTGCAGAATATTTGAGGAAGGATAAGGAAATGGTTTCAGCTACTGTTTATAAAATGATTGGTCTTCAAAGAGGAAACTGTGTAGGTATATATTCTGTTACATGCACCTGCCAGCTTCTCAAATTTCATTTTGCTGTAATGTTAAACAGTCTTTTGAAGAATGGAAGTGGAATAAAACAACTTGCTTGAACGTTTAGTAATTTGAGCTGTGTAGAACATGTGCACAGATTGACCATGGTTTTCTTCTCTCACTTTGGTACAAAGCTGTGAGTGTAATAATGAAACTTTACGTGGCAAAAGAAGAAAATAGAAGAGAAAAAAAATAAAGTTCTTTATATTTTATGGTTTGTCAGTCTGGTTCTCCTTTATTTTAAATAGAATGATTCTTTCATAGGATTTGGTAGAACTTGATTTTGTTCTGGATTTTTTACCTATTTTAAGAGGGCTAGATAAAATCAGACAGGCCACTTTGAATCTCCAGCACTAGCAAGAATGTTACAAGTGTGCAGGAATCTCAGACCTAGTCTTTTGTCATGGAAATGGAAACTGTTCACCGAACTGGTGCCTCCAAGATGATGTACTGACTGCCTTGCTTCATGGCCATATGCAGGGGAAGTTCTCTAGAGCTGTTGGTACTTCACTCATCAGGACTTTAAGGACCTGCTTTCGGTTGCCAATTAAAAATCCTGATTTTGATCTTTTCACTGATAGATTTTGGGTTTTCTCTGAATATCCCAACTCGGAGCATCTCTGCCATACTTTATGGAATATAATAGCTTAATGAAGGTAACGTACGTCTGGAAGCCAAGGCTCCAAGTGTTCCACTCATCTTGAAAATTATTTGGGCGAAAACAAAAGTTGAATTTAAAGGAGAGTCACTTTTTTTAAATAAACTAAAGGATTTTCTTTTTCAGAGTAAGTTACAGTGCAAGACAACATTAAGAACTTTATAGTCAAAAAGTTTTCTGTTTTAGCCTTTCTGTTTTCTGGACCTTTCAGTTAATGTGCTACTCAACAGAATAAGTGGATGCTATGATTTGTTTTTACTTTACAGTCATGGATTGCTTTGGTACTTTTCACCAGCAGAGCAGTAAGTAGAAGGTTCTCCTGACGAAGTCTGATCTTTTTTTTGCACATTTTGGTTTTCCTTCCATTTTTCATATTGAACGAGGTTTGGCCACTTCTGAAAACCTGTCATCTTTTGTGCTGGTTTTTGTTTTGAAATGCTTTCAAGGAGTAAACTGGCAAGTGTTTGAGATACCAAGCTGATTTTGTGTTTGCTATAAAACTCTAAAAGCTGCTGTATATTCAGGAGAATGACAGAAGAGTCCTCAATGTTTCATCTTCATCTATTCTTTCAAAACCAAAAAGCTTAGGCCAAAATCCAGTTGATTTTATTTTTAGTTTGATTAAAGTCATTGTAGTTTCACATTATAGTAATATTCATGCTGACATAGTGTCTGATTCTGCTACAAGTCACCTCTTACAGTAAAGAAATATACAGTACTCTTAGGAAATTTCCCCCACCACCTGGAGGGTGGGGGAAACGTGTGTGTATAGATATGTAGATTTGTATGTATAACAGGTTTTCTACCTTGAATGGGAAACAAGTTTCTTAATGTTATGGAGAATGCTGTTAAAATTAAAAACACAATATCCAAATGTGTAATTAAGATCTCATGGGGTACTAAAATGAGAGAAAATTTCTCAGTTCTAAGACTTTTGCTGAGGCACTAGATTGAGCTGTACTTTGGTATTGCAGTCTGTCATGCCTTAGTGTCATGTTTCTAGCATAGCAGAGATCCAGCCTGCACAGCCAAATCTATAACAATGTGATTGGGATGCATAGTATTAATGTAATTAACACAATCTCATGTGAAATATTAAGTAAATGCTACAAAGAGGCTGAAAGGATAATACCAAAAGCAGGGCAGAGTTAACGACTAATTGCAAAGAGGCAATAACTCCTCTCACTTTCACAGATACAGTTCCACTTTCACCTGACTTGAGGGAAAACCTTTCTAGTTGTCAGCACAAGCAGAATACCAATGTATGCTCTGTATCTTTACCATGCAGAGAAAGCTTAAATCAGTTACCAATTAATTAATCCTTGTTGCTCAAAAGAAAAATGTCAGGATGCTATAAAAGTAGTTACAGAATATGTGCACTGCTCTGCCTACTAGAGTATGGTTCTCTCTTCTTCCAGGGGCTTCTTCCCATGCGCTGTTTATCTTGGCAAGTGAATCACATCATTAGGAAACGCTTGTTTGCCCTTGGGATGAATGGTGCTAGTTACTCAGAAGTCTTGAGTGTGTTCTTGATGAAGGTGGCTCCGGTGTTAAGCGTACATCGTGAGCTGCAGCCACTGAAAGAAGAGTTAAAGGATGGAAGAGTTGATGTTATCCTCCAACAAACTGTATCGAGACATCACCATGTCTAGCTGGAAAGCAGCCACTTGCTGTCACTTAGTATGAAGAATAATAGCAGTGGGGAATTTTTTCTTGAGTCTCTTGGTCCTATTTTTCCTTCCTTTGCTAAAAGTGAAGGGTTTCTTCAATTGTCTCCATAGCAGATATTTTGAAACTTCCTAATTCTTCTTAATAAGATTTTTAAAAGGTAAAGAACTATGTTAAACACAATTATCATTTAACATCCTATCACTCTATTTGATCTAAATTGCCTCGTAAAAAAATCTTAGAAGTTTTTTGAAGGACTTTAAAGATTATACGAAGAGTCTGCAGCTGTGACCTTTGGCATCAACTGAGGTCTTGCAGAGCAGCTGTTGCTGGCAAATCATGGATGTTTTCTGTGTAAAATTGGTAGGAAAATTTTTAGGAGGTTTTGTGGCCTCTTACCAATTGGGTGACCATTTCAGATGAACTGTCTTGATAATACAATTAAAATTCAGTATTGTGACATTGTGTTAGTAATACTGGCATAAAGCAGTTTACCTCCAGGACATTGAGCTTAATGATGCCGTCTCCATCTTTATCAAAGGCGTGGAATGCCCCTAAAACAAAAATACATGGAGTAGATTAAATTACTGTATGTGTAAAGATGATGCCCAGACAGCAAACCAAATGCGATACGCAGACTTGTGCAGGTATTTATTTACATGGTCAGCAAGTGTTTCTGCTGTGTTTTTCCTTAGCTAATTCAAGGAAAAGTACAGTGGTTTCTCTTGTGCTTGTATGAGACAGCTGTCATATTTTAGATTCCCTAAGCACAATCCTTAACAATTAATCCCCTACATAGGCAGTAGTGCTTTGAACTAACTTTGCTGTGAGAACAATGGGGCTTTGAACAACCTGGTCTAGTGCAAAGTATCCCTGCCCACAGCGGGGGGGTGGGATGAGGTCAATTTTTAAGGTCATTTTCAACTCAAGCCATTCTATGAATCTGTGGTGCTGTGACTGCCTTTGGGGCGAGGAGGGGCAGTAGTGCTGTAGAACTGGGACAGCCACTCACTGAACATGGCGTCCAGGCGCACAAAGCAGCAGATGAAGCTGTCAAAGTCAATGTTCATGTTCTTGTCTGCGTAGCGCATGGTGATGATGTCGTAGAGCTGGTTGTTCAGCCGAAACCCTGCAGAGGAGCAGAAAGAGGACACAGCTGGGCCACGGCCAGGGGAAGCACGTGGGAGTGGTTTGGCCATAGGCACTTCCCAGGCCCAGCTGAGGCTCAGGCTGGAAGGCTCTGCTGCAGCTGCTAAACAAAATGGAGTGAAGCTATAAGGAGCTTCACTGTGTCCAGCTGCTTTCTTAAAACAGGATTAACATTTAGAACTTATGATCTGGGAGGGCCAGTAGCATGTGAGTTACCTCAGGCTGTAAGTATGAAAAGGAAAACAGCAGACACCAAAGAGCCTGCTGCTCAGCTGGGCCTGGTGAAGGCAAATCAACAAAAACTGGGCAACAGAAGCACAGGAGGAAGTTGCTATGAAAAGACAATTACACAATGGTAAAAAAATAGACAAGGAGGTAACCCCTTGGTGTGGTATGACCGAAGTGTGGCACTGACTGCTGCAGCATGCGACTGTACCTTGAAAGGGTCTGTCACAATTTGGGTGCAGCTGTTTGTTGGCTAAATGCAAGATCATGCACAGCCTATGTTCTGTAAGACTCCAAAATGTTTACTGTAAAATTACTTCTTAGTTCTAAAGTCAGGGCAGGAGTTATTTAAATATCTTCTCTTTTTACATTGACAACTTTCCTGGTAAGAACAGAAACTTGGAATTTCTACTGCAGCAGGAGTCCAAATCCAGATGTAGTTTTGTCTTTAGCAAAGGAACAATTACTGATGTTTTGTAAAGTACAAGGTAGGCATCTGTTTCTGTTCCTTGATGTGCCAAAATACTACCGAAGACAAACTGTCACTGAAATCATCCCATTTAGATTTATAATGATACTACAGATTATCTGATTAAAAAGGTCACCTTGCTCCCTTAGAAACCTCAGAAAGACGTTTGCAGGGGGAGGCCAGCTCTCCAGGGGAAGAAGCACACCAGTGTGTCTGAGACAAGCAAGAAAAGTCAAGTCTCTTTTTGCAGGACGAATTTCATTAACTGCAAGTTTTGCAAAAATGCTTTCTTCTCATTATGCAGATAGAAGAGACCGAACTGACAGTGGCTCAGTACCTGAGAAACATTAACATGGCTCAAGAAATGTCCATCTAATTGCTTCTGATGCAAACTTGGACATTGACCTGCTCCATCTTGGTTTCAGTGCCTGTACACTTGGGTTGAAGATTTTCCACTGTTCTTTGTTTGTAACTTACACAAACATGAAGAATCCATGGTTTAAATGAGAGCAAATGTCTTCAGCACTCCCTCATCTCCCTGAACAGCAGGACCCCAAGGAAGAGATCCTTAAGACAGCAGTGCATCACTCATTGGAAAGTTACAGAGGAGCTGAAGAGATCTATTTGACTGGCAAGACATACCAGGCTTGCCATTTGGATATTTGGTAAGTTCTGTTGAGGCAAAAAATATTTTGTAATTTCTCTAGGGTCTGTCTTTAAAAGGCCACACTGTGTTTCTGATCTCACCCTGTGATACATCAAACAAAATAAGGTTTCTTCAGCTGTTGGACACTGTACATTAGGAAAGTACCTGCATCATTCACTGCATTGCGCATCTCGTAGCTGTTAATGGTTCCTGAATGATCTGTGTCATAACGCTTGAAAATTTTCTGGAAAAAAAGAATTACACAGTAGCAATAAAAACTTGTACTTCTCTTGAACATACCCACTAACTGGATATGGGATGTGTGCCTCGGGCACTTGGAGGCTTTGCAAGGTGCCTTATATTGCTGCTGCTGGGCCGTCTGGGTTGTTAGCACAGAGCTCCTCTCAGTCACAAAGTAAAATAATTTAGATTCAATCTGTGGGAAGCCAAAAGCTCTCCCCTAGAGACTCTCCTTGTTTGACTTGAGTTTATGCTGTTAATCCTCTCTTGATTGTCCTAATTAAGCTATTTGTGAGGCCTGATTCAAGTTCCCATCATTCTCCTCCTTCAATTTGTAAGCCTCTGTGCTATTCCCATGGGGGAAGTCTCTCCATGAGTGCTGGATCTTCAGAAATTCAGGCTTTTTGCTTAGACTATGAAGTAGGATGAGGAGAGACATTACTTTTCATTCTAGAAGCTAAATGGCTCTTTTTTTTTAGCCTTTCTTTTTGCTGTAGTGTATGCAGAGAGTTCTGGTTTTCCTACACAACTGTTGCATTGCAGAAGCTGTGAAGAAGAGTGGTGTGGATATCAGCAATACCTGCCAGCTTTTGATCTTGTCCCAGAGATGTCGGAATTCATCAAAGTTTATCTTCCCTGAGCCATCTGTCTATGATGCAAACATTCAGGTAAAAAACCCACAATATTTTTAAGATAAAATCAATTAAGTCTGCAACTACTGGTGAAGGGATGAATACGAAACTAAGTTTGGGATATCCTCAGGATTAAGAGCTGGCTGAGCTGGACAGTAAAATATTTGTAAACATTTTGGTTATTGTGTATAGCATGTTGTTACAGGAGTGTGAAGTAATACTTGTACTTTGTGTAGGAGCAGGCTTCTGGTACAGGAGACAGCCTTGCTTCTGGAGCTATTTTAAAAGTATACAAGTAGGATGTTTTAGTGGGCTTTCCTGGAATACCTCCAAATGTGAAACTCACCCAAAGCTTTTTAAGACAACTGAGCTTTATGTTGGAGTGAAGCTCTTTCTGCCTTGCTTAAAATGAATTGAGAACTAAGCAAAATATTGACTAAAGCTATTTACAAAATTGTGTTTAGGCTCCAACCATTATGGCTCTGGCTTGTAATTACAATTTTGTTCTGGTTATGTTTGAATGTGCTTATGTCCTCTAAAAATCATGTCATGTTAAACTGGAAAACTGAGTGATGTAGCAGAGGTAACCCCATGTGGCACTTGTAGTGTGTTTTATTATGCTTGTTCCGAGATAATTTCTGTATGCATTGCATGCCAAGCATATAGTATATGTACTACATTATAAACTTAAAGAGAGAAATATAGTAACTTTGTTCACAAGAACTACAGTTATGTTGGGTTTGTTTAAAAAAAGTAATCAAAAAATCATGCTTTAGTACATAAGCTGGCCAGTCCCTGATACCTAAGGAAGAGTATCATACTGATGGATTTGTTCTGTAGTTTTCTGGTTTGGGATATTTTCCTCTGCTGAATGTGCTAATGTTGAGATGACCGGAACTAAGATGTGCCAAACCGGGAACGCTGTGTTATCTGATTACAGACTACAATGTGCTGCTTGCTTACCTGGCTTACTAAGTCGTGTGTGTGTGTGGTGGTGAGAAATAGTGGACTACTGTGGTTTCAAGAATGCCTTTTTCATTAGAAAAGGATACATCCATTAAAGCAATCATGCTGCGGCAGGATTCCAATTCAAATCCTTCTGTCTTTAGGTCCTTATCTGAAATAAACGATCCCAGGTGAATACAGATAATACAAATCAGCAAGTGATTTTCTTCTTAGGTGTAACTAATCAAAGTAAAGGCCAAACCTACTTCCTTCATCCAGTAAGAAAGGAATGGTAGAGAAATCTGAAAAGACTCTAAGTAATGTTACTGCCTGTGAATTAGAACTTTTCTTGACTTGTTATATACAATAAAAACCTTTGGAAAACTCTAAACTAACTTCCAGGTTACTAAGCAAGTCTGGGGTCTGTAGGCTAACGTTTGATAAACAAGGAGAAAGGTTTGCACCTCTGTTAAATATTTTTTTTAAAGGGCATTTGCAGACTGGTAGAAAACCTGTATCGTTCTGTGTGGTACTTCCAACAAACATTTGCTTATTTCTGAATTGTCAGCACTTGATCACCTGAAGTGATCATCTCTGTGAAAAGTTCAGCTTGCTAAAGTTCACACAATTGTAACTAGGAAATTTCTGAGTTTGAAAACATAAAAGTTTTTAGAGTGAAACTTGGGGGAAGTTATGGTATATCACAGATTTTTTTTGTCCAAGGTTAGTAAAAATCTTGCTCAAACTCACGTTTTTTTACGACGTTATTGAGAACGTTCCTAAGTTCTTCAGCGTTAATCTCCATGTCCTGATGGAAATGTGAGATAGAAATGGTGAGAATATCATTGATTACAATGTTCCTTAGTAAAAAGATAATTTTATGGATGTATATGCTAAAAGTATAAAGTCTTTGTTTGCTTTTCAGTATGCCATATATGTGTTTCAAACTAGAGATCATTCTAATTCATATAAACATTAGTCCAACTCTTTCGTGAGGCTGCAGTACAAGGTAGGTCTGAAGTTACCATATAGCACTTACTAAACTACAACTAGCAGAATGACCAATAATTTCAAGCCAATGTATAACTCAAATAGCAAAATCCAAAAATCTTTGTATCCTATTTGCAGTCTCTCGATTTATGCAGTTCTTTCATCTGGTTTTACTTTTAACTTTCCTTGTAAAACCTATACTGGAGGGCATTGCATTTCTAACTTTTTTATACTTACTGTGCAAAATAGCATTTGGTAGTAGGGATAGAAGAAAAAGGCTGAATTTAAATGAAGCTCCCTCATACACAATGGGAATAGCTTGTATGTACATATGAGGATAGCTGTATACTTGGTGGGATTTTTATTTGATTTTACTTATCTTCAAATCTCAAAGAGAATTTGATGGAAGGAAATTCGAAGCAAATTTTAATATTCAGTGTTTTGAATCCATGAGGCAATTGATTTAGGTGCTGTTGTGGCTAGGCTGCCTTGATGACAGACACAGGGACTGATACTCACATCACCTGCAATCTGTCGGAAAATATTCCTGAACTGTTTTTGCTCTTCACTCTCCTCATGAGCTTTTGCTGAAGGACGCTGAAAAGAAATAAGCAAAGAAGAGATACCTTAGCCCAATGAGGAAGGGAAAGGGCCTGGATGGCTTGCTAGCCCTCATTTGAGGGATCATTTCAGAGAATCTGGAGGCCTTGGAAGGAATGGGTTGTCCTCCTGTCCCTTTCCCCATTTTTGGTTAATACTGTTACTTAAAACTGTCAAGTATTTAACTTCATCCCATTGTTCTCTTTTGTGTTGAAGGAACCCACATGATTACTTTCACTGGCAGTTGTTAACTTCTAGTTTTTTGTTTCAAAACATTACAAATAAGAAGTTTGCAGCAGAAGAGGCATATTAGAGAATTACAGGATGGTTTGGGTTGGAAGAGACCTTACAGATTAGCTAATTCAAACCTCCTTGCCATGGGCAGGGACACAATATCTGCCTCATAGCCACCTTGTAGGCTATAAATGACCAGATGAGAGCTCTTTATGGTATGGAGACCCCTTGTGAAGCTTTCTCAGACACATGCAAAGGGCAAACCTGAACTCTGAAGCTAATACTGAAAAAGGAAACTAGGAAATTATATGTAACCAAGTTAACTTCTTGGCTTAGTTCTTGTTTTTGTTTGTCTAAGTGTAGAGAAAAGTTCAGATTCATTCCCACTTTGCTGCCTGTGTGCTCTGGCAGTCATGCAGTAGAACAGCACCCTCCCTGTAAGCAGATACTCCAGCCCTGTCTCCAGATGCCATAAGCCTGGATGTGGAATCTGGCTGTTACGTCTCTTGTCACTCACCTACCTGCAGGCAGAAACTCTGAATTTGCTACTCTGCTTTCCTCCTCTCTTGTAGTGAGGGAAAAGAGGAGGGATGCAGGAGCTCCTGAGTTTACTCATCCTTTATCCTCTGGCCAACAGGGACTAGTACAGGGGTGTGTAGTTTGTAATTGGGAGAGGCTGTCATCATTGTCAGGATCTTCTGAAGGCCCTCAGGTGCAATTTATGCATATGCCCTGTGTGAAGCAGGTAGTGCATCGAGGGGGCTGAGCAACAGTGAATTCAACTTTGCTGCTCATGGGGAAAGGGATTTCTCACAGCCAAGATCCCTGTATGAGAGAGCAACCAGATGTTTTAAAGCAAATAAATTCTCCTGCAGAGGTGTTAACTAACTCGAGAGAGATTCTCTGTCTGCTCATTAGATCCACATAAACCAAATGCAAGTTATACTAAGATTTGATGAAAAGCTGTTTAGTATCTTAGGACACCTTTTACCCATTCCAATGCTCTCCCCAGCTACTCTTTCATGCTAGCCAGACCAAGCCCTATTTCCCCCTTTGCATTTGCTGCAGAAACCTTTTTCTTTTCTCCTTGTTTTTTTTCACCATCTTTGCCAGCATCTTCATCTGCTGTCAGCTCCTTATTACTGTTTGCTCTGTCAGAAACAAAGATGATAGGCTAGAAGAAGGAAGAGAGCAAAAGAGAAATAGAAATTACACAAGAAGTAGTGGAAGGGAAAATATTTGGTGACAACCATTCTGTGGTAAAGTGCATGCAGCAACAGCTCCTGCTCCTGAGAGCATGACCAGAGAAGCCAGATCTCAGAATGAAAGAAAAGAAAGAAAGAAAAAGAAAAAAAAAAGGTGGAAGACTGAAGTTACTGCTCTTCTCATGCTAAAAAAAAGCTACAGAAGTCTTTTTGCAAAACAGTGCAATTTTTGGCTTCTAGCTTTTCTTTTCAGAAAGCCAGTAATCATTTGAGCATGATTGGGTTTTGTGGGGGTTGGTTGGTTGGTTTCTTGTTTATTTTTGGTTTTTTGTTGGTTTTGTTTGTGGGAATTTTTTCCCTGTTGGGTTTTTTTTATGTTTTTGAGCAAAATAAGCCTCTCAGATTCTCATCAGTTAAACTGATGAGCTTGCCCCTCTTTGTGAAGGACAGTAGCACTGAAAAGAAACAAAATGTGAATCTTACACAGGAGGAGTATTTGTGTAGGAGCTTGTTAGTTATTGAATCATATGTTTTTTCTCTGGATTGATTCTTGGAGCATTTAGCTGTAGGCAGCCATGTACAATTGTTCTGGTTTAGTGCACTTAAAACAAGGACAACTGCTACAACATGGGAATGTATTCCTCTAGAGTATTAATTACAATCAGCCTGTCTTGAGATTAAAATGTCTGATTACATTTTCAAGGTCCTAAATATGTTGTGTAAAATCAAAAATAGAATCCTGGACTTTGGTGAGCAGAAACTTCAGGAAAGGAGAGTAGCTGCATTAGGCAACAGAAAGTAAATGTGAGGGCATACATCCAGAGAAGAGGAGCTTTTCACTAGCAAGAAGTGTCAGGGTGACTGTAAAGGGGCAGGATGGAAGGGCACTTCGAGCAATGCAGAGGATCAAGCTGATAAAGCTGAAAAGTTTGTGTTACCCTTTAGCTACCCCTTTAAATTAGTAGGGTATATGGTGCTAATGCTATTTCATCAGAATTCAATATAGGAAGGGAAAATCTTTGCTGCATGCAATTGGCCTCGTATCCAGCACCCTTTATTAACTAGATCAGGTTACAGATGCAGAGAAATGATACCAAGAAACTCTGTTCCTGCTGCATGCATTGCACATCCTCTTTGCCTCGCTGGCACTTAGCACATTGCATTAGTACCTACCTTGCCCTTTTTCTTCTGTATGAAAAGAGACAAAATTAAAAAGTGTTTGATCAGATTATGCAGAGCTGATGGTAAAGTTTTATTTTTTTATCTTCCCCTTTCTGATTTTTCCCCATTCCTATATTAATACAAATTTTACCATCTCCTGTGTTCATACAGCTTTCAAATCACCAAAAATGAGGGAACATGCACCCACCAAGAAATGGAATACTGAAGGACATATATTGCAGAAACTATAGCAAAACCCTGTCCTATCTCATCTGAGGCTTTGTCCACTTGAATAAAATGTCTACTCTACCTTTAGCTCTGACTATTCCTTTTCTCCTTCCCAACCTGTCAGTGAAGTGGAAATTGAACTTCTGTGCCCATAGATCAATGATATCTGAAGAGGCAATTAAATTCCCCCAGATCTGGACAGTTATTTTTTTACTATAATGGCAAACAAAAGAGGAACATTTCTGAGCAAAGTTTGATGGAGCTCACTTCTGTGCAAGAGCATTTTCTCAGATTTTTTTCAAGACTAATTGTACTGTTAGCTATAGTATATTCCCACAAAAATGTGTAAAAACCCAGGGTGAAGTTAAAGCTTGTCATGGATGTTAGTTTGAATCAGAGTACCATTAGGATCCCTCTTCAGAAAGCACGTAGTTCAAAATAAGGTATTTTTTCTTTATTAGATGAGATGCCAATTTCTCAAATAAAATATCTCAAGGCACAGAGCTAGGCCTCTCCTGGTAAATGAATAATCTCCACTGATGGAGGCGAAGGTAATATTTAGCATCCAGCTTCTTTATAACAGAGGCAGATTTCAAACGTGGAAAAACATTTTGGTCTGACCAAGTCAGAAAGTAGTGTATACAAAGCAAGTTTTCTGTTGATGAGAAAAAACATGGGAATTTGTGATAAAGGAGCTGTCATGTGGCTGCAAATGGCTTCCTGCCGTTGTTTTCCCTGGATGTCAAACTCCTCCCCTGTTGTCCCTATTCATACACAAAAAAGGACCAGGATGGTACTTACCAATGGACGCTCTGCCTCAATCATGTTTTCAACCTCCCTAGCAGAAAGCAGAAAGTAAATAAATCAGGAAAGTGACTGTTCCCAAGTTACTTGTTTTTTGTAGGTGGTTTGTAAGCAGCCACTTCAACCTTCCAAACATCCAGTGGTGTGGGCTAGCTTCCAGCATTACAGCTGCAAGCTCTAGGTGCAGGTTTTTCCCACTTTAAGCTGAACATCCCATGTACCATTTCCAGGTGGGCTGCTGCCTGTTTTACTCCTGTAAAGAGCCTTGATTAGACTGAACTGGAAGTAAACCTGAAGTTCTTTGGCCTTAGTAAATGGCTAATGGTTTGTTTACAAAGTATATCCTGCAAGTAGTAAGCTTCTCCAAAGACAATTCAAGGTTTTATCAGGGAAGCTTGGAGAAATAAGTTTGCAGCTTGGAGTTTCTAATGAGGTTAAGAATATAAAAAGCCAGGGTATAGTAAACTGGAAACAGGACTTCAGCAAACTACCAAGCTCACCTCTACCTACATGGGTAATGATAGATCCAGATAAATGTCTCTGCAACTTACTCTGAAAGACTTCTTTTCTCTGAGAAGACCCTCAGGATGAATTCTCCCTCCTGGTGAGGTTCATATGTTGATGGGATGATGACATACTCGCTGGGAGGCAACCGGAAGCGCTCTGAGATTTCTCGCATGTTTATATAGGTCTTACTTCTTGCTTTGGAGGCATTGTAGAGGAAAAAATCCTTCTGCAAGTGGTGCTTAGTACCATGCATCTGCAGAAAAATGAGTCAATGCCCTGGGTGGCTTGCTATGTGGGCATTACATGGCTGGGACAGAAAACAAAGGAAGCAGCATCATAGCAAGCAGGGAGCTCATGAGTGGTGATAGCCAGTGGCAGATACAGAGACTGTCACCTTTATGTAGCTACTGACTGAGTCAAGTTGGCTTCTGAGGGCTGCTCCAGGGCCCATCTGCAGAGTGTGTGGCTGCTTTTGCTATGTAGGCACTTTTATCTGACTATTTTGGATGCTGAGTTGTGTGTAACCAAAGTTCGCCTCCTTTCCTTGGAGGCCGCTATGACAAGGAATGATGTATGCAAACTCCTACATGCAGAGTGGTAAAGTGAAGGTACTTTCAGTGGAAAAGCATCCTTGTTTGAACAAAACATCAATTCTGTGTCTGCTAAACAAACAAGACAAACACGGCATTGGTTCAAATATTTTAGGTAAGTTCAAGAATTGTGGGCTAAGAACACTTGCAGGTTATTTTCTGCAGAAATGACTGTCTGTAAGATAGTCAGCAAAGACAATATTCAGATGTCATTTTCCTGTTTTCCAGGTAACATAGCCTTCAGTTGAGCTTGTTAGCAAAACTTGTGATGCCAATTATTCAGCTACTGTCAGGAGCAGACAAAATATAATCTGTGTACTTTTAATAAGCTTTCTTCAATGGCTGAAAATACCACTAATTTTCTAAACAAATTCTAAGACTATAGAGAAAACACTGTGATTGCAGATTATAGGACATTGGCTTTATTTTTAGGAAGAAATGGAAGTAGTTTAGGGTGGTTCTGCATGAAGTGCACAGGCAAAGTGCTCACTGGGGCTGCTTCCTGCACTGACTGACTGTGCAAGCAATGGCCAGGTCTCTACAGAACAGAAAAGAAGAACTGAGGAAGAGGTGCAAGTGAAAATGGGGTGTGAGTGAGAAGAAACTAAAAATTACGTGCAAAAAGTTACTAAGAAACACTCAAAGCAGAAAGGCTGGAAGTTTCACTGCTTTTACATCCCTGAAAACAAAGTTGACTCCTGCTGACTTACACATAGGCATTACAGTAACACTAGCTGTGAATATACACCAAGATGTCAATCTGCCTCCGTTCTGTGCATACCTCTTTGGGCACCTTGGGGAGAAATAAAGAAAAGAAACAGTCAGAGCTGCTGGGTGAGTCCACCTGTTTACAGATCATACAGAAGGTCGTTCACATAGATTTCTGGGGACATTAACAGTATTTATAATGCCCCTAGTTAAATAAGCCATTTCCCTCTTCTGTTCAAGGTTTCCTGGCCTCTGCATGAGATCATTTAAGATCTGAACTAAATATGTTTGTGCAAGGAACTGAGTAAATTGAATTTTTCATCAGGTCAAGAGCAGGGACAGAGGTTAATCACTGTGTATGCATCTTGGGTATCTGTTTCCTTTTTTACACTCTTCTGCCAATGAAATGTTCAGTTTTAGAAAGGACGAAAGAGAGATTGAAGAATATATGAAAAAGAATATGTTAAAATCTGGCATTAGGTCACTATAAGCACCTAAAAAGTATGTTACTTAATAGATGGGGTAAACCCTGAGGTTACTATGGTACAAACAGTTACAAAGATTTTAATTTCCTTCCTCACTTCCAGGCTTTCCCTGACTTTTTGCAAAGCAAAAATTGCAATTCTTATTATCAGCCTGAATGATTCAGTGACTCTCTTGGTAAATGCATACTGCCAGGATTTGCACCACAAAGTGCAAAGAACAAAATCTAGAGTTGGTACCTCATAGATGGCAAAGCCAATGGTGTACAGGTTAGCTCCTAGCTTGCGCTCTTTCCTCCTGTTTTTCTGCATCAGTGCGACAAGAAAGCTGCAGATAACCTCTTCATCCTCAGGATCATCATCTTCTTCCAGGAGCTTCAAGCGATACTGGGGATTGGTCCAAAATGTATCTGTGAAATCCCACCAACAACCCAAAGAAAACATGTAAACTTTCAGTTTTACAGTGATGCTCATGATCAAAGAGAACTTTCGAGTTTCCTGCCTTTGGCTCCTGAGGAAAGGTTAAAATTAAGTGAAGATGTAAGATGGTTTTTTTTACATGTTACGGCTTTTACTAACAGAACTGCATTAACAATGGAGGATATAAGAACTTCCAAAACTCTTGAAACTATCACTAATCCACTGAAGTGGACCTCCCAAGTGAAATCTGTTAGAGTGAAATTTATCTCTTTTACCTGGGGCGCTGTGAAGTATTCGAACTAGGATTTATCTTTGCCAGGGCTGCCTTTTGGGCTTATGATGTTCTGTCACTCTAACAGAAGATCACAGCAGCAGATTTCCAGCTACCCAATTGCATGTCTTGTCCACTGAGGAAGCAAGGCTTTTCTTATGGCTGAGCACTGATCAGGCTGTGGTATGGCTTAGCCTTTAGGCTCTAGTACAGTCCCCATCAAAGAGGCCGTATCTCCCCAAACCCTTTTCTCACCGGGATAATTGCGGCAACCTCCAGCTGAGCAGCCTCTCACCCAGCGCCCTTCGTTGACTGACACAGTCCAAGTTTGGAATTTATCCACTTCCAGAGTATCGGGTGTGAGGTTACAGATCTCAAGTTTTGTGAAGTGCCTCATGAAATCTTGAAATGACATCCTGTAGGAATTGAGGGGAAATCGAACTCAAATGGATTTACATGGTGGGCTATTTGTCTGAAAGACCCTGATAAGGTGGAGGAGCGTGACCAACGGTACTGTCAGTATTCAGAAAAGTTTGCAGTGGGAGTGCCATGTTTTCCAAATGCATCTCGTCTGCTGGTTGGTCAATTAACACAGGTACAGCTCCAAACTCAGGGAAACTGAGCTGAGAGGATGGTACATAGGAAGGGTGATGAAGAGTTTGTGGAAGTGTAGCATAATTAGACTGTGCTGGTGGCATTGAATAATCTCTGGTGGGAAGATGAGGAGATCACAGAGCAGGGCTTATTGGGAATATGAAGGGGAACAGGTTTTAGGAGATTGGTTTTAGGAGATTGGTAGTGTAATGTGATTCATTTTCACTATGGTTGCATATCTCCTAGAAAAGCATAGGTTTTTGACTGATATTCTCACCAGAACTCCCCATCCTCCACGACTTTGTGCTGCAGGCGGATCTTCTCTGCTTCGTTGACAGAGTTCCACTCCTCTGACCTTCAGAGGAGTAAACAAGTTAGGTTGTGATTTGCAATACTGCTTTCATTAAAATTTCTACACTTTACTGTAAGCCTTATAGATTGAAAAGTCAAGAGTCACATTGCCACATCCATATAATTTTTTTCTTTATGAGCCTTGCAACCATTTGTTCTCAATGCTACATGCCCAAATGCAGTTGTCCTATTTCCCTCTGCCTCTCCTTCGGACTTCCTCTTAGCAGCTGTCAAACATCTTCTGAACTGTGTTAATTTTATTTAGCTTGTAGAAAAAGGTGTTTGCAGACTATCATTGCTGAAGTAGCTATTGAAATTCCTTTCAGTAAAACACACTGCCATCTTGCTTCACTCAGTTCTTTCATAACTTAAAAGGTTTTTCTACTGTCACATCTTGTTTTGAAAATGGACGTTACTGAACTTGATAGACGGTAAAATCAGATTTAGTGTGTCATTATGGTGGGGTATTTCTTCATTTCCATTTATTAAAGCCCCTCTTAACATCTTTTTTAGGTACTCTTTTTTTTTCAGCTTCAGCTAAGCACCGAACTACAATCAACTTCAAAGTGCATGCATCAAAATGACAACAAAAAAAATTCAGATACCTCATCTTTGAATATTAGGGTCATGCACAAGCTGCATAAGGGCAAATAAAGCTGCAACTTTTTTTAAAACCACGTGAAGCTCTGTTTTACTCACTTGTCACTCCAAGGTCCGTTCCATTCCACCTGCCCCCAGGGGTTCCTCAGCCTTACCAGACGTATTTTTTCCCCTTTAAATACTGTCTAATTGAAAAAGAATGCAACAAGAGTAGACAGAGTAGGTTCAAAAGGAAATATTCAGCCTCTCAAATAGCTGATACCAGCTTCTCCAGTGTTGGTGCTTCCCTGGGCCATAGCCCAGCCTGACCTGCTTGGGGTAAATGCAGGAAGGCTGTAAGACCTTTGGCTGTGGCCGAAGACCAAAGGCTGTGGCCACCTTTGCCCAAGCAGTGGAATATCCATTCCCCACAAAGCAGCAATTTGGACAGGTTTGTTTCTCCACAAGGCATTCACTTACTTGAATATAAATTTGGTTTTCTTAGCTTATGATTTGTTTTGCTTGTCACCCCTCTCAAAGCTTTGCTGACATGCATGGTGCTAGGCCAGTGTAGACTACAGGTCCCATAGCTGGAGGAAAGGTACTTGTACATACCTCTTCCACGGCCGTCACAGAGTAGGCGTGACCTTTGACAAGCCCACAGGACATCCGGGTTTCATACTGCATTGGCACTATGGTCTGTTGGACACAAGATAAAAACTTGTGGGAGTCATGCAAAGCTCAGTTGGTAGCTCTAAGGCAGGTATTGCCATCCAGAGCTTTTGGAGGGAGGATGACAGAGTTCAGGTGACAGGACTTTTTGCTGCCTTCTCCTCTCTGTATTTATCAAGGTGGTCAAGCTTAGTGCCCATAGAATTCATGTTAGAAGGAATGAAGCATGAACTAAAAATGGAAAAAGTTAATCATATCAATTGAAAAAGACATTTTGTGGTTTATTATTTCTCTTTTCTGTAGGCTGCTGCTTTTTGCACTCAGAACATGATAGTATATAGCATGCTTAATTAAAGTAATTGTATTTTTCTATTAGTAGAACTATTCAGCCTTTTCTAGGGTAGTAGGTTCTTGTATAGCTCAGTAAGGTTATTAAATATTAACTGGAAACATCAGAGGAAATCAACATCTAGAGTACTTTAATCTTTACACCTGGCTGCTCTCTTATCACAATGACATTTAAACACCCTATTTAATACACTGTTCCTACTAACTGACATTATTTTTTAAATTAATTTCCTATGGAAATGGACTTTTTATTCCATAATGGTTAAAATCTTCATGACAGAATTATTTTCCATCTGACATTCAGGAAGGGCACAGCAATGTGTTGCTGAGGTGCAAATACATTTGTTGTCTTAGCAATCAACATTTAGTGTGTCTGATGGATTTTTACTTGCAAGTCTCAGAATGCTGTTTATCTGGGAGATAAAAAATTGAGAGCAAGAATGCAGGTTGCTGTACTTGTAGAAGGGATCACTGATATCAGTGGGAGGGGAAGGCCCTGCTACCCAAATGCAGACCATTTGTCAAATGTCCAAATGTGTGTTGCTGAGACATGACTGCAAGGCCCTGCCAGTAACTCTGGCATCTCTTCTTGACACATCTGAGGGCATGAGAAAAGCAGGACTGTAAATGGAGGGAGAATTAGTAAGGTCACACAGATATTATCTCAGCTTGCACAGGGAAGATCTTATCCAAGTACTTCCTGGCTGTTGCAATTTTTTCCACTATTTCACTTCTGCTCTTTTTTTTTTTTTTTTCCTTTCCCTTGATCCTGTTTTCATATCTTTTATGCCTATTGCCTCACATCTATTTTCTTTTTTCTTCATTTCTACTCACATTGTTGCCATCAGAACTTCTTTTTTTTCTTTCTGTTTAAGAACATGTAACTTCTGGTGTCCTGGACTGCTTCTCAAAGTACAGGCTTCATCTGCCTCTTTCCATCCAGAGTAATTTTTTTTTCTGGTGGTGGTGGTTCAGGAATATGTAATAACCAGCAGCACAATGGCTGCTGGGGCAGCAAATATAGAAAGAGTTTTGCAATGTTTTTTCAGTAGACAGTCACTGGGGAGGAAATTCTCATCGGTGTGGGTGGTTTGGGCAGCCGTGCTTGCAGAACAAGACAGTCATACTGGGCTTTCCTGAAGAATTACACCATTTCAGTTTTTTAGGAAGAACTAAATATGGATGTCAAAAGAGGAAAAGTCCACTATTTCAGTTGCAAATGCAGAAGAAAGTTGGCACAACCAAAAGTTTTAGGTGATGTAATTGTGGAAAGTTTTTGTTTGGGCTTTTTTTCCCCTCCTCCCTCTGTCAAGCAAGACACGTAATTTCATTGTCATAGAAATGCAGCCCCCTAAAGGGCAAGATATAACAGATGCCTGACACAGAGAAGGAGAAAGCAACATGTCCTTCTACACATTTGAAAGCTTTTTAAATTGTCTGATATGGGATTCTTCTTATACGGTTTTAACATCCCTCTTGTTATTTTGCAAGATAATTAGGTATGCTGGAGTTACTTTGTATTTCATCACACGTATAAAAATCAACATGTTTTTAATCTTCCTCGTTTGGCATTTTAAATGAGGCCTTTAATGGCAGTAATGTAAAAGGAACATCCCTAGAGCGCTCTCCTCTATTTGTAGGCAGCACACTCAAAATTCACCAAGGGCTTTTGTTCCTGGAGTGAGAGCCATGCAGATCTTGCTTTTCCCTTCTTTCACGTTCCACTCACACTCAGGGATCTTGTTCTATTCTACTACTTTAATTTTTTTGTTCTCTCCACCTTTTTCAAGAGAAGGACTTGATAAAATCCACTAATAAATTTCTTTTTTCTGGAAGTTCTAAGCCTGTGCCATGAGCCAACAGCCCTTTGCCTCAGTGTCAGTGAAGCCCTCTAGTATCAGTCACTATATTTGAAAGCACTGAAGTCTTTTAACACATCTGTCAAACAATATCCATAAGAACATTTCTTTAGTATTGGGACAATTCTGTGAAGCCAAACAAGGATTTAAAAGCATAGGTGATATGCTTCTCTAACTGTAAATAAAAGCACTGTGAAGTCAACTGCTTAGGAGACATACGAACCCAGGCTGGCCTCTCATCTGTCCCCTGGTAGTCTACAGTGGAATGAGTCATCTGTGCGTTTTCTAGATTCTTCACCATGCGAGCAATCAGTTCCCCGATGTCGCTCCGAGGAGCTGATCCATAGGAAAAGCCTAGGTTATCCTGGCACAGAGAATGGGAGAAAAGTGTCATGCAGTAAGATACAAGACTGTACAAGAAAGATGACTGGTAAAAGATAGCCTGGATGACTTCTCTTCTCCCTCAGTACATCCATACTTATCTCCAGTGGTCAATAGCACCATGTGTTCTCCCACATTTACCGCAACATCATACTCTATAAAGTATTAATTTTTTAACTTTTAAATTTACCACAATAAATCAAGACAATCTGAGGCCACATTGGCAATAAAAGGTTAGTTTTCTAAGTATTTACACACTTAGCATCTTTGACATGAAGACTTGTGTCTTAAAAGAGCTGCAGCACTCCCATACTAACCTCATTTCACTGGGCGAGGGTACTGAGGTGGGAGGGGGTGCTGGTTTGCTGATTGCACCCTTTCTCTACACTTCCATGTTCTGCTTCTGTTTATTTTTCTTTTGACACTCACTATTTGCTAATGGTCTTTAGTGGAGATTACTCCATCTCCTAAAAATGCACCTTTTCTATGTTGCCTAAACCAAGCAGTTCCAAAGGTGGCATATGTTTGGTTACGAATGGAGAGGTCCCTCTCCTCTGTCATTTCTTGTGGATTATCTGCAAAATTCATATTGACTCACATCAATGGAGCTGGCCATAAGGGATCCTCTGTCAATGGCATGTTTCATGATTTTATAGATATCTTTAGGGGCATCCTTTATCTCATAGAACTCTGTGACTCCCCCAGTGAAGTCCTCCATGGCTTCGGTGGTGTTGCCTCCCTTCAAAGCCTCGTATGACCCATGGAGTCTTAAAGCGAAAAGAAAGATTCTCTTTTACACAGATAAAGATACCTACCTATATATTTATATCTATGATGTTTATGTATAACTACAGCAATATAAACACATGTACTAAAAAGCCCCACAAACCATCTGTTTGGTAACTCACAAGTTAAAAGTCTTAAAACACGCCACCTGCACACATTAGAAAAAAAAAGGACGTGCTGAAAAGCAAATGTAGATTTTTGAATGAGTAGCAAAACTTGCTAGAAAATATGCTTTAGCCCATCCCTGATTCTGAGGAAGGAGAACCAATGGGGAAAGGTATTAGTATGTTCAGAGCTTCTCTATGTGCTCATTGTAAATCCTGTATGCAGTGCCTTATCCACCTCCCCAGCCGGAGCCTTGTGGGGCAGCCCAACACAATCCTACAGTTTGTTTTACTTTGCATAGGCCTTTTCCAGGAGGGCACTCCAGAATTCGTTGCGCTGGGAGGACTTGGTAAAGATCAGCTGGTTGTTGTATGTGGGTAAGCAGTCATCGATGACAACGTCCACCCAGTCTCCATAGCGCCAGAACTGAATAAAGGCAAACAGAAAAACGGCTTGAATTGACTTGGTGCAGGGAGAGGGAGGAAAAATGTGGAAATTAACTGCTTTGTAATGTGGCCAAAACTGACGGGAGAGAGGCAGCTCTGCTGAATTCCTCTGGGCTATGTGTGCAGGACAGTGAGAGCTCCCTTAAGAGAGTCAAGGGAAATGTGGAAAGCAGTCAATCTTTTCTGAATAAGCAGTTCTTCGATAACTTGTTTTGACAGACCAGCTGTTTGTGGGCCTAAAAATAGATGGTATTGCCAACTACCCACGTGTCTGTGCTGGCTGTAGTGCTGCATCTGAGCAGTGAGGCAGGACTGGGCACCTGTTGCTACTCCTTATGCACAGGACACAGCAATCTGCAAATACTTCCTTGGTGGGTTAATGCTCCCTAATTGCTTGTATGGGCTGGCCCTTCTGTGACTGCCTTAATGGATGAGTTTGTGGTGAGGCAATTCAATTCCTTTTCCACCCTGCTGTCACTCATGCTTCCAAAGGGTGGAGAACGTGGAGGGAAGAGTGTGCCAAGAGCTGAGCTCTGTCTTGGGTAAATACATCTACTTACCACTAGATGGAGGGACTCACCTGGAAGTGAAAGATGCCAGCGTAGTTTTGTATAAAGGACTGGTCATGAGGTATGACTCTACAGAGTAGTTTTTTATTCAGCGTCAGGCAAGCAATGGCAGCCAGAAACCAGCAGTTACCTGTAAACGAGCAGAAGCAGCAGACAAAATGAAGGGATAGAGCAGCTGACAGAATCAAAGGGAAAACCTGAGATACTTCAAAGTGACATGTTAATTCTCAGTAGAGCATAATTTTCCATGTGCTCTGCTGTACCTTAGCACTTCATCTATCTGTGCTCTAGAAATGCTCATGGGCATTGTTCATGGCTGGGTACACACATGTTACACAGATGATGTTCCCTGTAATTTAGAAAAAAGCCTAAAATCTGATGAGCACTAATACTTGTGTTAAGAATTCCCTGTCCCATGTCAATGTCTGTCTTACTTCCTGCATTAATTCTCCTTTCAATTGTCAATTCTCCTTTAATTTTCCTTTCAGGACAGAGACCAGCTGAGAGATAACTCTTGCAGGTGGAGTTCCCTACAGCTGAGGTTCAGACTCTCATTTTCTGCTCTCAAAATAACCCATTGTCCCAATCATCATTCTGTGGGGTCTCTTTCCTTCTCTTTTCCTCACTTTGAATCTATGTTTGCACTGTTGTAAACACTGTCCCTTTTAACACTTTTCAGTTCCTCCTTCAGTCTCTTGTACGGTTTGCTGCCTCTGTGGGAGCTATGGGAAAGTGGTTTTCTCCCATAGTACTTCTGTGTTCATGAAAGGGTGACTCAACCCTTAACTAAAACCTAGCTACTACTGTAAGAGAGGCTTTATGGTAAGCTTGCCTGAGCAGTGTGAAATAGTAGAGTGAAATAGAGATAGTGAAAAATAAACCTGATTGCTGGGAATTGTAAAAGAAATTTATGAATATAGTAGAGTGATGAGACATACAGAAATACCTATATGTGTATATATTTTGGAAAGCCAACTCTATACATATAGCAGTACTATATGGTAACTATTCTAAATTACCTCTTTTCCTTAAAAGGATGGGGGTCCACTTTGACCAGGAGTTTTTTAAACTAGCCAGTGTTCAGCAGATGTCAAAAAAGTAAACAATGCTATGAGTGTTTAGAGAAGGAATGGAAGAGAAATGAGAGAACATATAGTGCACGTAAGTTCATTTGCATCCAGACCTTGGCATCTGTGAAGTTCCGGTCACCTCAAAAAGAAAGGCAATTTTAATTAAATTAAAAAAAGAAAAAGTACAAGGAAGATGGTGAGTATGGGCAATGCTGCAGGCTAATTCTTGCCTGAGCATGTGTAGAAGTGAGGCTGTGACTGGACATGGCCTGATTCCTGTGGTTGGACAAGGACAGCCTGATCCCCAGGTCATTGGGTGATTAATGTAAACAATATAGTGTGATATATGGCTGTAACTGTGTAGGAAGAAAGAAGGCAGACATCTTGCAAACTTCTTAGAGAGCAGACCCTCTGCCTGGCTGTGAGACATCTGGCCAGGCAGAGAGACGTGTCCAGGCCCAGCCAGACACACTGTCTGGGGGCATGGACACAGAGCCTGCTAGGAAGGGAAGCTATGCTTAGAATTAGGTCTAGATGCAGTAGAGATAGTTTAGCTTAGGACTAGGCTGTAGAGTGCCGGCACGCAAATAGTTAAATAAACACCTGAGAAACTTCATGAAATCCTGCCTTCTCGTCATGTTTTCTGCCACTCGGACCCCTGAAACACTACAGTGAGGACAGTCACAAGCACAGAATAACACTTAAACTGAAAAGGTAACACACATTAGGGTGTGTTAGCTTAGAAAAAAGATCATAGGAGGAGTTATAAAACCATGAAAGACATGGGAAGGCTGATCAGATTTTTCTCTCAGTCAAATAACTCCTCTTTATCATTTATTCTTGTCTTAACTATTTTTGTCCCTCCTCAAAGTCCAAAAGAAGGGCCAAATAGTGTTTTGAGACATACTCATGACATTAGTTCTTGAAAAGCAAAACACCCTGCAAAACATCTTTCACTGAAAGTTATTGCCTAGATTGCTACTAAGAAGATTTGCTATAGAGAGAAGGAATCAACAGATGTGTAGCGGTGCACTGAGACAGGATTTCAAATATCACTGTGGAAGAAAAAGAAAATTGAGAGCTAATCTGTGTTGCAGACTTTAAAAAATACAGAGTTGAAGTAGGAATTTCATACCTAGTTCTCCTTGGCAGATATCTGTTCTGTTGGCTCCACCGATAATAAATCGTGGATTCTCACAGATTTCCTGCAAAATAGAAACACAAAGGATCAGCAGGAAAAGCATGCATTATGATGCCTGTTCAGCACAGAAGTAAAGACAGTTTTAGAACAACATTTTCCTGTAGGACAGCTTGTGACTATCAAACCCTCATTCATAGTTTTCATCTGCAGAGTTTCACTATGAAAATGTTTTGGAATCTGGATGTTCCAGACTTCAGTCAGAGTTTTCTACATTTACCTACTGGGTCTAATAGTCTGGGGGGCTCCCTCTGTACAAGGTGCAAAACACATTAAAATGCGAAGAACAGGGAAAAATACTTTTTCTACACAGTAATGTGCACTGTAGGAGACATGAGAGCAGGTAGGTGAAAAAAGCACCAGGGGACCAGATTAAATATTTTTAAAACGACTGCAGGTTTATGGTGTCCAATTTGCAGTAACTAATATGCTTGGCATTAAAAGAGTTGAAGAATGCATTTAATCAAGAATGAACCCTGGTAGTATTCCTTCTTAAAATTTTCCCAGGATCAGATGCTTAATTACCAGAAATAATTATTTGCTGGTTAAGACATTTTATTCTTTTCCTTGTGTGATTGTATTTAATTGACAGTGCTGCATTCAAAAATGTCCACAGGTATCATCTGTCTCTGAGGATAGGAAGGTCTTCTTTTGTCCTACACATAGCAAAATGTATTGGGTCTGTCAGTATTTATACTAGTACAGAATAGGTACAAGATGCAGTACATAATTATTTAATTTCTGTAGGGAAGGAAGGATTATGTAGAAACTACCAGCAAATGAGACAGGACTATTGCAAGGTTACATAGCTGTTTTCTACATTGGACAAAGAATTGTGGAGTATAGGAAAAGCAAGGGAAGAAATGTGTATAACACACAGAGAAAGAAAAAATCCCTGCTTTATCCCATCTCTCATACTCAAATACTTGTTATAGGGAAGAATAAGACGCAACTTTTTGGCCCCCTCTCTTACGAAAGTAAGGAAAGAAATATATTGCAACCTGAAGACCACTGTCCTGAGCAGCTGCAAATGGGGAAGAAGACAAAGTATAGCCAAAGAACCCAATCTGCTGAAAGACATTGTGACTAGAGTGAGAAGACTAGAGAAAGAAGAAACAATTGCTTGTGTGGTAGCACAGGCAGCTGATGCTACCTCTGCAGTCTAAAGCTTTTTACTGATATCATCAGGGTAGTCCTGGCTTTCCACAGACTCATGTTTCAGGTCTAGTAGTTTCACTTGGCTTAAGCCCAATTTTTTTCTCCTTCACAGTAATCAGCAGAGTTGCTTTGATGTAAATATTTGGATTAGTCATATAGCCAGATAGAGAGACCAACTTCCATGTCCCTTTATTATCTTCAGGGGAGAGAATGTAGGGATTGTCCTGTTATTTTGGGCCTTGCTCAGCTGTCCTGGGGTCCAGTTCTGTCAAGGCAGCTGTTTGAGATGCCTTCATCCTTTTCTCCACCCACCTGATTTGTTGAAAACATTCTTCCTCATGTTGCTGTGGTGGTCTGCTGAAAACCAGCTGTGAGATGCCACGTTTTTGGCTGGCATTTTTTCCAACTCAGTTATTGTATTTTGGTTTGATCAATGTTGTGGTTTTAAGTAACCAGAGTTTTTTATTAGCTGGGGGGGCTAGGAGAGAGGCTTCTTTAAGAAGCTGCTAGAGTTTTTCTCTGCTCTAAGCTAGCCAAGGTCAGGCAACAACGCCTCTGTGATAACATATTTAAGAAGGAGTAGAGAAAGAAAGTCTGCGCAGAACATCATGGCCGCTTAAGAGACAGGAGGGTGCGGAGCTTGATTAGCACCAAGGTCAGAGAGAGGAGAAAGAGAAGATGCCTTAAACACTGGAATAGGGCCCCAGCAATCTGTGAGGAACCATAGGGGCGAAGATTCTTCAGCCTGTGAACCCGTGGAAAGACTGGGAGATTTTTCCACGCTGGAACAGAGACATGCCGGAAAAGAGAGGCTGTGATCCTGTGTTTGGAGCAGAGGGGCCTGGTGGNTCTGAAATTCAGCATGCTCTGTCTTAGTTGAAAGTAGTTAGATGATGCCTAGGTATTTCCAAATATTAAATGTACAGTGATGATTGTTACTCAGAGTCATTTATTGCATCTCAAGGTCATTTGTTTTGTAGGGTGCTTGGTAAAGGAATGCAAAAGAGGGAATCGTGCAATTGTCATGTGGACTGGTTTAGCTATGACAAAAATGCTTTTCTTGCATCTCTTTATGTCAGCCAGGTGTATGTAGTACCCTATGGATATGATTTTAATATTGTGTTTCTCTAGTTGATCGCCAGCTCTGCTAGTTGTGCTGAGTACAGCTGCTGTTGCAGAGAAAGGTTTCAAGGTGTTCCAGAGCTGAAGTACTCAGTCAGCAGATCAAGACCCTGGTGTCCAAGATGCAGGTGGCAGGTCTGTCCTTCCAGTCTTCCTGGCTTAGCAAGGGATTGCTCTTCATCTTTTAGGCCAAGTTGTCACAGACTACCCCAACAGGCTGCAGTTCATTGATGCAATGATTCATTAAGAGTCTTTTCTGATCTGAGTGCCTCAGACTGTCTTGGTACTATCCAAAGGACCTTTCCATTATACTGGGTTGATCCAGTTCAGAGTGCAATTTCCTTACAAAGAGTCAAAGTTACAGCAAGGAAAACAAAGCATCCTGGGAAAAGTGTCTGAGTGGTGCATGCTGCTTTCCAGGCAGAGCGTACTTATGAGTCAGTTGGAAGGGAGCACTGGAAAATGCAAAGGCAGCATGCAACTAAAAATGTCATTTGACCTTTGTTACATTTTCATTAGTTTTTCTTCTGTGTCAGGAAAAAAAATCTGTCAGTCAGCATATACTGTTGCAGCAAAAAGCATTCATTCCTTCAAAAACTGCTGTTAATAAACCATTAGACATTCTAAGTAAATTCCCTAAACTGATCCTTTCAAATAGAGGAAGCATTTTCTTCAGCCTAAGACAATTTGTAGCTTCATTCTTCAACCTTGTTCTCTTGTGACCTAGACCATGCTATTAAAGGGCTGTGCTGCACACTTCCAAGACAGAGCTCAACATTGTCAGACACCAAGCTAGTTTTAGAGCTTCTGAGTCAGATTGCCCTCATCTGAAAGTCCTGTCTTGGTGGCACTAAATGCCATCTTTGCTTTGTGGTACTACCTGCACAGGCCCACATTTGTGATTACTAAATTCAGACAGCTTCACATGTGTGTGGTAGATGATCTGATTGATTTTCATTCCAAGCAAAATCCGATAGGTTGTTGATTTATTTGTATTCTTGATGAAAAGAAAGCTCTTTCTGGTGATTTTCTTGGCTACAGAGAGGATCACCATAGGGAAGTCATTGAATCTGGCAATGCTGTGACCTGTGAGCAAGTATGACAATGGTGCATTTGAAAGCACTTTGTCATGGCAGAGCCTTCCTATCAATGTCCTAGTGTCATTAGATCCAAATAGGACTGAAGTAGGACCTCTCAATACTCAGTGGTACGTTATAATACAGACTTTTCTCAGTTCTCAAAGATTGATGACCTTCTCCCTGCTCTCAGCTGTGAGAAATTCCCAGAGGCAGCATAGTTGTGGGAGGCTGAGGCTGTTAAGAAAACTGAGCACAGCTCACCACTGAGCAGAATGTAACATGGTGCAGGTAATAATGGTTCTATTTCCCCTCTATGTACCTAAACCATGTTCACACATACTCTGGGCAGAAACACTGGAGAGAATCCTCCAGTCTTTACTTAGGGAAACTTTCAGGGTTGTCACTTGGCTTTTGCCTGAATTGAGTATTAGGAGGTCTTCTCTGTGCATTCATGTCGAGGCATAGCAGTCACTAGCTGGGTAGAATTACCGAGGCCTTTTTGCCGGTCTCATGCCAAGATTCACAGCTGCCCTGCGTGGCAGCTGTCCTGTCGGTAAGGGACAAGACCAGTCCTCGTGCACTTGCTGCTCTTGCAGCAACAGAGGCCAATCATTTTGGGAGGTGGCAGAGGAGGACCTGACCTCTGGGTAGCACTGACTGCAAAGAGAACAGTCTGTAGATCCAGATGCATGAAAGCATGGGGTAGCTCTGGGACTGGGATGCTGGACACCTTTCACCACTCCAGTAATGAATTGCAGGAGCCCAGAGAAAAAGGTCGAGTCACAGCATAGCCATTGCCAGGGAAAGCAGAGAGGGCCCAGGTCCCCTCAGCCCATATGTGGGAGGGAGAGTTGCTACACTGGGCTCAGTGGGCATCTCAGCTCATTTTAATTCAACTATTGACCTGAATTTCAAAGTTATTAAAATTACCACTTTATAATATATGCTTTATAAACTAGTTTCTTTCCAGGGAAAAAAAAAGCCATTGCAATTTAATAGGAACAGAAGTTGTCCTTATCTTTGCAGACCATTACAAAACATGGCCTGTGCAATTAAGTCTTTACATGTGGTGCTTCACCAATTACTTTTATCTCTCAGCAAAATACTCTTTAGCCAACTGTTACTATTTCATATTCATTTGACTTTATGAAGTTTTGTTAATGTGTTTGTTGCGGCTGTTCATGTATATACAGCATTATCATACAAGTCTTCTTACCAGTGCTATATAACCTACAGGTTCAAAGCCCAAGGTCAATCAGAGATCTGCACCAATAGGCACAGTTCCTTTGCATCAGTGCCCAAGAGCAGTCTCATTTTGTGGTTGTCATGTGAATGACAAGGTAGGGGACATAATATGAAAGGGAGGAAGTGTTATAGGTGAGCAAATCTCTCCTCTTTGGCACCCACTGGGTACAGCAGTGACATGAATTACAGGGTTTGTTTTAAAACAAACACATTTGCTACAGAAGGCACAGGCATCTCTACAAATTAGGCCTGGTGTGCCCCCAGCAGAGACAGCCATCTCTGTCAGGGTCAGGACTGACTGGATCCATAATCTCACAGCATGCCAGCACTCAGCTCTCTGGATTTCCTGCCTCTGCAGCTGGCACCATGGATACGTCATGTGCCTGAACACTTGTGTTGAAAGAACACAGATAGCTTTGGTTTGAAGTTTAGGTCGCATTTTAAGTCTTAAATGGTCCCCAGCTTGTTGCTTCTACATGAATAATAACTATAGAGCTTCCAAACCTACTTGTTGATGAATGACCCCAATGTCTGAACTTCCCCAATAATAAAGGCTTGATCTGTGTATGCAGAGTTATATTAGACAAGTCTGAGGTTATATTGTGCATTTTTAGGTTTGTTTTGATGCTTTCTGATATGCACACTTGTAGTCTGTCTGCTCCAGGGTGCTGGCACTCATGCACTGTAACTGCTGTACTGCTTCCCTCTCTAGAAATAGGGGAAATTCCATCCCTGTAAGATTGTTTGCTTGTGGTTACATTTAGCTCATTCNAACGCTGCCTGGGGAACACCCACAAGTTAGGAAAAATGAATGGGATTAGTAGCCAAGAGTGGGTCTTCATAGTGACTAGAACACCCACATTCATGGTAAGTGGGCAATATGCTAACCAACCTTTCTAAGTTGAATAAGCAATGCTGGGAACAACTGAATAAAAGCATGTTTCAGATCATAACCTGTCCTTTTATTTTCACACATTAGGAAAATGCAGAATGCTAAAATAAAACTTGTAAGTGAAACAAGGTAGTGTTAAAAAAATTAAGCCTCAGCAAACCCAGTCACTTCTTGCAGAATGAGGAGAGTTTTTCTTTGGTGGTTTCAGACAAGAAAATCCCAGGCAAACCATGCAAGAGAAAATTAAATTCCCTGTGTCTCTTTCTCCATATTTCATTCCCCATCTTTTTGTTGTTGTTTCATTCTGGTTTATTGTATTTTAGTCATTATATACACATTTTCTGAGCTTTCACAGCCCTAGATTATCTTCCAGGAGAGCTCTAAGGAAACATATCTCCAGTTTATTCTGCCTGCTTCCCCCAACACACACTTTCTGCAAAATTGTAAGCTCAGGGTGGTTACTTCAGTTTACAGAAAAAGGCACTCAGCAAACATGTTACTTACACGTGGTCTTTTCCACTCGAACTTGACAGGGCTTTTCTGGCTATAGAAGAGTGAAGACTCATTTGGTGGGAAATCAGGATCTTCATAGAGAACGTTTTTCTCCAGGCACTTCTTGTGAAGCTCTTCATAGGTCTTCTCCTTTACGCTGATAATGGGCTGGTTGCGACTTATAATGGCAGAATAAATCCCCCCTGTGCCCCCACCTGCCCCTTCAGTTGTAGTGCCAATGGTAGCACTAGGAGCTGACCCAGAAGCTGTTTGCTGAGCCACCGCTGCATTTATGGCGGACGGCATGGGAATCAGGCTTAAAGCAAATGTTGAAAGCAAGCAAGATCTTGCAAAATGGAAGGAAATTTCAGAAAAGAGGAAGTTGCTATGTAAACAGTCTTTTCTATCCGTTGAAAGTCTTCTAGTCAAATTTGCATGCCAGAAAATTCCATGTGGTTTTTCGTCCTCTCAAAGGATAATATTTTATCATAAGAACTTGGAATTTATTCCTTGATATAGGACAAGATAATCTGTTGGCTAATTCCCGTGTCTGAGTTATAGTATCTACAGCATGTGTGTGTGCCTGCCTTGTGTGTGTAAGTGTCCAGAAGGGACAAGCTTTGACCCACGAAATCTAAAAATAACTACAGGCGAAGAGAGAGGGAAAATGAGATGGAGGGGGTTAGTTTCCGTGCAGCTTGTGCTGAGGCCAGGCATGTTCTTGGGACAGGCTCTGTGTGTGGGCCGACTCCTGGTGCAAGCGTTTAATCTTTTCCTTAACTAGAGAACAGTGAAACTGGAAGCTAAACTCCTGCTGGTTTGGGAATGTTATTTATGAAGTAGTGCCAGGCAATAATCTAGTCCTGACACTCCTGAAGGAACTGTTGCACTTGACTTGTTTCTACCCTTTTCTGCAGAAAAGATACAGATGAATTTTTACTATTAGAGAGGATTACCTCTGATGACACACTCCTAATGGTGAAAAAGGTGGTAATTTGTTGCTAGTGAGGTCAGGTCAGTATCTGCCAGCTGGGTTTGGTTCCTCTAGAGAGTGGCTTGGCAGCACTAAGATTTACCTGGTAATACTTCCCATATAAAAGGCATCTTTTTGTGTAAGGGCAGAAAAGTTTATAAGAGGCCTATTGTGGAAACTGGGCCATTCTCTCTGTTACGCTATTCCTTCCACAGTTACGGGAGACATCTGACTCTGCACATGTATTTTGTTCATACAACAGTGGGATGAGACAGACTGTAGAGAAAAATCTTAGCAGACGTTGCTTTTCTCTGTAACCCATTTCTTTAAAAGGTGACAATGCTTATACATGAAGAAAAGCACTCTAATGCCTTGATTTTTTTTTTGATTGGGAAATCTTCTATCACACATTGACATCAGTTTTATTTTTACTCAATGACACTCATCTCTGGCTCACATATATGTTGATGACCTTCTGCCCTAGGGCTATGGTGTTTCCCAAAGCACTGATTCTTTTTTTTTTTTTCTCAGCCAGTTGCTTGGTTTACACATTTTAAATCAACAGTACAATGGACAATCTCTACAGTTCATTAAAGAAAAATCCACTAGGGGAATTTTCAGATAAGGTAATACAGCTGGCAAGCTTAAATAACCTCTAGGAATATTAGTCATTAGTCTTTTAATGGTGGCCTAAGTCCTTTTCATCATCCTTTTTCTTGCACCAACAGGGCAATTGAAAAAGAGACTTGAGCATTTGTGAAAATAGGGATGCAATTGCTTCAGGGTGGGTTCTCTAGATGTAGAATTAATGACTTCCTCATTACATTTAGATGCAAGTATTGCATGTCGCACACTTGACCTTACTTAGCAGGACAGCTTGGCAGAGCATGTGTCACTCTTTGCAGGATATTTCAAGGGCAGTGCAAGTAATGAGATGCAAGGGCCTTTCACAGCACAGCTTCAGCAAATGCTCATTTTATAGCCTGTGTATAACAATGCATCTATTTATTCTTGTATACAGAGCTGTGTTTCTGAAAAAACAGTAGGAGAGCTTTGACATTTAACAAATCCTTGTGGGCTGCTGGGGAGGGTGAAGTGAATGATTAGCAGTAGATTTTGTTCTTTTTTTTTTTTTTTTGCTGCTGTGATGATCTGCAGGTGTCAGGGGGTGACCTGCTGCTACTGCTATAGCTAACAGTTCAGACAGTGACTGCATATGGAATGGCAGGTGGACATGCACTTCTCAATTCCAAGCCCATGTTGCTCTTTAGGTATGTTCAGGAGTTACACATTACACCTGTTCAAAACACATTTCTCTTTTTCTTATTTTTCATTAGACAGATGGTTTTGAATGTTGTTGTTTGGGGTTTTTTTGAGAAACAGCTGTTGCTAGTAAAAGAGAAATGGTCTCTTTAAAGAAACATAATTTTCCATAGAGGCTAATAGATGTGCTATCTGCTACAGACAGTGAAATAAATTCTCAGGAATTAAACCACGTATGTGATGGAATTTACTGCAAGCAGAAGTACCCGAATAGCTGACCTGTTCAAAGAGCAAAAATTAACTAATCTTTAGTGAACTTATCTGTTAATGTTGCTATTTAATTTTTATGAAGTTTTCTCTCCAGTTGTTTTCACTAATTAAATTTTTTTTTAAGATATACTAAAAATTTGCTTCTTCATTTATGGCATAAATATGTGAAAAGATGTGAATTACTATGAACAGTAATGTAAATCATATTCTTTGAAATTTATCTCCTCCAATCTAAAGACACAACCGCTAAGATTTTCAGCACCTAATTCCTATGGAAATCCATAGAAGTTAGGCACTTCATACCACTGGAAATTTGACCCATAAGTACTTACTATGGTGCAGATATCATACTAAGTGCTAGAGTACAAAAGCTTGTCATCCACTTTAACCAGGTATCTTTGGAAGACTACTCAGTAGTAATTCTCAACAGTAGAAAGGAGGTTGGAATAAGACATGTAACTTGCTTAATTGTTACTTTATTTCACTTTCCAACTTGAGAAACAGTAGTTAAAATGTTTCATTAAAAGGCTCCAGACAATGATTACATACTCTCAGAAGCACTGCTATGCTTCAACATAGTAAGAAATCATCAGTGAAAGCTTAGAAGCTGATAGAAAAATAGAGTCTGTCTCTCTTTTCACAGATGTAAAAGATCTATTTGCTACTGTTCTACCTGGATTAACTTATCTACATTATGCACAACAGTATTTATGTTGCCAGTTCCCGGAGTGGAGGCTCACATTGTCTCCTAGAAGGTGAGCTCTGCAGAATGAAAAAGAATGAACTTAAGGGTCTGGTGGGGAACAAGCTATGCTTGAGTAGTCAAGAGCAGAGCACTTGGTTTGCTCTCACACTTGCTATTCCCAGAAATCTGCCCTGCAGAGGACAAACAGCAGCAGGTGGGAATGTCTGACTAAGCACAGGAAACTTAGTAATGTTACGTTACCTTTAGCTGGTTAAAAAATGGTGACTATCCATGTTTCCTATGAGTTAATTTACTGATGTTTTTAGAAAATATTCCTTTATCTTACTGAAAGAAATTAAGTAAACTACGTCCTTTTATATTCAGAAACCGAACTGATGGCACATTCAGCTTTGACTAAAAGCAGAACTGGTTTTGAAATAATATAGTTAACAAGTGTAGCAAACGGAAAGGGCAAACAAGTTAAACTGTGGAGCAGTAGCAGTCTGTGATAACAGATGCCTAGTATGGAAAGGCCTGAGGGAACAGGCAGGATGTGGGACTCAGGACGTCTCCTAGTTTTGCAAGGGAAGCAAGTGTCAGGACACACCGTTTCTGTTGGCAGAGATGGTGGAAAAAGGAGGCAAAAGAACATTAGGTTGAGTTGTAACAAAATGAGAAAGTAAGCATGAAGTGGGATGGCTAAATGCAGAATTAATCCCATTAAAATTAAACTGCTTCATAAATGCCTAGCTCAAATCTCAGCCAGATACCAAAAACTGACCAAGACATTACTAACACAAGTGTAAAGGAAGCTACATCTTGGCAGAGCTGAACATGTAGAGAAGCATAGCTGCTTCACTGGGCTGACTTTAATCAATGACACTCAGTCATTAATGCCAATTCTTTCCTAACAAAAGACTTTTTTTTTTGTAAGTAATACTTGCAGATAAAAGGGAGCAATAACGTGGAAAATGTTTCCTTGTGTTTCCATGTACATAGCCACTACCCTAAGCCAGTACTGCACTTAATGAAGACCTGCACCTTTTCAAAATCCAATGTTTCAAAGGCAGCTGTTGGAGAGCCATCTGCACTGCCACATCATCATCTTCTACTATTGCACAACTAGCACAACCTTACCTCCAGTGATTGAACTGTTTGGTGAGCCTGTTGTTTACTTTCCTGTACAGACCAGCTGATTTTGTATTGTTCTAAGGACTGGAAAAGGGAAGTGTTTGTAATCACACTGGGTCGCTCTTTCTGTGTTTGTTTTCATAAGGCAGCTTGCAGGTAGAATTCTGGTGATGATCTCTGGGTCTGGCATACCTACTGACATTGTTGAACTTGCCCAGATATCCTCAAGTGCTTCAGTCTCTGAATAGTGGGATGTCCGAATAGTTCATTAAGCCCTGTGCCAACGGGCCACATTCTCACCCCATCGATTCATGATTTTTTAGTGCAAATGAAGGCAGAACTGAAACTTAATGCTTAACTGAAGCTAGCCTGGAGCAAATAGTACTTAGCTTCTTTCCCCAAAAATACAATCCTAGCATTAGAATAGAAAAGCTATCCAAGTTTAAATTAGTGCTTTGAAAGAAAAAATTGTAGGAAATGTTAGTTTGGGGGGGTGCCAGTGGAAAATGTGTTTGTTGATTTGATTGGAGTTTATTTCTCCTCAACCTCTCAATAATTTGCTTCTCTGAAGAAGTTGCGTCTCCTTTCAGTTGATACGAATCTCCCAATCACCATCAACACTCAGGGCTAGGTTTCTCAGTGTCAGTGCAGAGGTCTTCGCATCGTATGTAAAAACCACTTCCTTTTCTTTCCCACCTGAACAAGACAAGAGAGTTTACAATTTGATTTAAGAAGAACACTTCTGAAACACAGTTACATATGATTTTCTCCGGTTTTTTAATTCTGACTGTCCCTGCCACTGGTGGAAAGGATTGATTCAAAAAGAAATACAAGTCAAATCTTCCCAGCATATGCATAAGAATGCAGCAGAATTGGAAAATAACTATTTCTCTTTTTTCTGATTTTTCAAACTATGGTAGATCAAACCACAGTACTATTAAAGGATTTTTCTGAAAAAAATAACCCTTGTTTCTGCATTGGTTTTCCTCCAAGCACCCTTGACAGGTAGAGGTGGAAAGTTCATTTCCCCAGGACTCCCAAAGTGAAGGGACATGTTTGGAAAGCAATCAGAAATTATACACCCTTTCTTGTAGATGCTACAGCCTATCCATACCGGATCCCTGACAACTTCTAAAGATCAAGAATATAATCAAGAACTCCAGAGTTTTTGAAAGAGAAAGAAAACAGAA